>JBBPUD010000299.1:0-30023 GCA_038094475.1 Phylloporus aff. rhodophaeus
CGTGTTTAAAACCGTGGTCGAAGACACCGTCGCCGCTTTCCGCCCAACCTCCATCGTCCTCCAATGCGGCGCTGATTCACTCGGATGCGATAGACTAGGTGCGTTCAACCTGTCCATCGCGGCGCACGGCGAATGCGTCAACTTTGTGCGCAAATTCAACGTGCCGCTCCTCGTCCTTGGCGGTGGCGGATACACGATCAAAAACGTCAGTCGGTGTTGGGCGTACGAAACAGCGGTGCTCGTTGGCGCGGAGATCCCCGACGAACTTCCGGCGACGGTCTACGACTCGTTTTTCCGGGACTCGGAGTGGAAGCTTCATCCCCCGTTGACCGGTCGGGTCGAGAACCAGAACTCGCCGGCGTCTTTGCAAAAGATTACGATCGGGATTCGTAACAAGCTACGGTACTTGCAGGGTGCGCCGAGTGTGGCGATGCAGGAGATACCACCTGATCTTGAAGGGCTGCTTGCGGATGAGGAAAAGACGCAGGAGGAAAAGGACGAGGAGCATGGAACGGCGCTGGCGGGCGAGAGACGGAGCGATCGAACGACGGCGAGGAATGACTACTTTGATGGAGAGAACGACGTAGACCCGGAACCAAGTTCGTCGATCAGTACAAGGCGGGCTCCGAATTCGCGGCGATCAAGGGGAACGGGGAAACGGGGGAGAGGGCGAGGGAGGAGTCGGGCGAGCGCTGTGGTTGCGAGAGATGATGGGGACGAAGATGGAGATGAAAATGGGACGGGTGTGTCAGCCAAGACTACGAGATCGACGAGAGCTAGGAAACCACGCAAGCCGAGAGGGAGGTCTACGGTGGAGAAGGAGAAGGAGAAGGAGAAGGAGAAAGAAAAGGAGAAAGAAAAGGAGAGAGATTTGACGGATGTCGAGCTCGCTGCAGAAGCAGAGTCGGGGCAAGAGCCAATGACACCGATGGACCCAGACATTGATGTGTCTTGATCCCGTAGTCGAGACTTGTCTCGAGTGTAGTTAGATAGTCTATTCATGTATATTAGGAACATCATCTCGCTCGGTAATATCTAAAGGACAACAACAGATGTCAATGGATTTTAAAACTGGTATGGCCAAACGGCGGCGACGATGCAATTACGGTTTCACACCCATAAAGGACACTAGCAAGAAACACAGCACCAAGAGCAACTGTCCTATCAAGTCCATCAGCGCAGAGTGAATGGGTAATGCGTACATGTCAGGATCCCGTCCTTTTGACCATAAATAATGTGTGAGTGACTGTGCGACAATGAGGGATATACAAACCTGCTAATTCGTTCAGAACAAGTAAACCAAGGCATGAGCGCACTTACCGCAAAGCAAAAGGAAACAAGGGAAAAAATAGCAAATAAAAAAGGAAGTTTGATCCAACCGAAAATATGGAGTATTACAAGGAAAATGATTTCTATAGGTACGGTGACGAGAATGAGTGTGATCATGACGAGCCGAGAAGAAGGCGCAGAATCTCTGGAACGGGAGAGACGAGATACAGCAGCGTGAAGCGATGTTGAAAGACGTGAGATAAATATAGAGCCAACACTTCCTGGCAAGCCTATAGATTACATTCAGTAGCTGCAAGGATTGACGCAATAGAATGACTGACCACTGATCACAACAGCGAGGAGAGGAAATCCTGGATATCTGGAGGCGAATGTATCGAGTACGATACCGGTTCCACAACTGATGACCATGGCACCAAAGAGCGGTGTCCAACCCTGCCAGATGAGGTCCTTTACCACGCTGTTGCCTCGCACGATGACAGCACATGCTACTGCGGAACATATGAGAAGTACTGCGATGATAAGGGGTAACACCGTGTTGATGTAGTCGATCAAAATGGAACTGATGACTCCTAGAAGGGACAGCGTCACCAAATCTCCAAGAAAGGATGCTACTGGCGGAGCTATATTATCTGGGGTGATCCGATTGGCTAACGGGGAGACATGACTGAGACTGTAACACGAACCTGGGTCACGCCCAAAACGGCGACATAGCACGACGAGAAAACACATGAACGATCCAAGGATAATGCTTGCCAAGCAGGCAGAGAGCATGGAAGACGCCGCAACCATGATGAATCTGACCAGTAGATGAGGTGGAGGGAAGAAACAACAAATTCCAGTGCCTACTCAATGAGACCAGACTTGGGCAACCCTGTTTTAATTTGTAGAGGGCGCGTTGCTCTCATGGCGAAGTGCATCGTACTGTTGGAAGCTGCATACTGTGGAGATGTGGGGGGAGGGTCTGGAACAAGAAGGGATAAAAGCATGGCCACAGAAGCCGCTACACAAGCCACTACGGTCGCCTGGACCTGGAGAAGAGACAGATTCCCAAGGATAATTTTGCGGCGATGTTTGGGGTCATCGAGTTCGCCTACGTTGGCAGCGGTTCCCAGCCTGGCAGAGAGATTCATTTCAAGGTTTCCTTTGAGGTTCATGATAACAGGGACTATCATTATGAGTTCGCTGATCGTCCTCATGGCTCTCCAACGCTAGTCGAGTGTTGGTTCATTTCCTCATAGGTAGGGTATGGGTGGACTTACCGACACGTGGTCCAAGAGTTCACCGGTAAATAAAAGGCTGATAGTGGAAAGGAGCAGGGTTGGAGCGCTCTGCAGCCCCGTCACGCGAGTGACCCTTGCATTTAAAACGGATACCTTACCTCGAGAACGATGCTGTTCACTTGTCCCCATCCTTCTGACCGCTCTATGCCTCTGGTCCTCTCCCCTGCACCCAGCAGCGCGGTATTCCCGTCATCGCCGCCACCGAAATCGTCTTCGTAGTGGCCGTTTTTGGGAGAGTTCGGTGTGTCCTGCAAGTCACCGAGCTCGATGTCCTCGTCGGTGGTCAACGACTCCTTGGACAGTGCTAGTGGTGGTTTGACCTCATTCATGCCGCGGTCACTGGTCGCTGGTCGTCGTCTTGGTCGTCGCCGTCGTCGTCGTTGTCGTTGTCGTCGTTGTCGTCGTTGTCGACGTGTGGGAAAGTAAGGGTTACATAATCAGTAACCCAACCAATGCTCTTACACCGCTAAACGTAGTACTACTTGGTGTTGGCTTGTTCTCACCTGGCAGCGACTTGCAATCGAACATTCAACAGCCAGCGCTCGTCGCGTCGGACGTCCTGCTCGCTCGCTGTGGGGTATCCAGCACTCATTCCGGACGCAAAACCCCACGTTCGCATCCCCGTCGTACTCCGAGGTGCTGTCATGTCGTCAAAGCTACTGCCATATACAAGCCCTTCTACCGTTCGGTCTTCGCTGTTCAAAAACCAGCCAGAGGCCGTACCTTCGATAGACGAGCTCGAATCACTCCATTCCGAGCTGCAAATCCTCCGGCAAAAGTCACTCGAGCGCGCGAAGAAGGCCGGCGATGACCTCAAGACGATCGAGGAGTCTATGCGGCGAGCAAAGGAGAAAGCAAAGGGGAAAGTAAAGGCCATGGACAGAGTCAACCGAGAGCGTGGCTGTACGTCTTTGCATCCAATTTCCGTGGCGTTACTCATCTACCCTTGTTGTTTTCCTTATCGCTCCATTCGTATTGTACATCTGATCTGCTCTGAAACTGCGACATGGCTGGATTTGCGCGAAAAAATGACGTCTTGTGTCGGACGCACACGCGGTACATTGTTATCGTGTCATATGCGTCTGTGACGCAATATCTGTGGCATGGACATTTATGGCCGATGCCTTGACCATCATAGTCACACCGCTCTTGGACACAGACGAACAGGCCTATTCCGCGCCTGCGATTAACGGCTCTCTCAAGGCAAGAGCCCCTTCGTTACCGACATCGACCCTGGCATCCGTCAAGGGGTCTCAGGATCCCCGCCGTCCGTAAGCAGCACCATACTTGCGCCAATTTCCTTCTGAACCCGAGCTTAGACTACCCGCTGACTTGAAGAAGAAGAAGAAGCGCAAACGGGAAGATGGCAGTGATTTGGAGGGTGAGGGACCAATACCTGCGATGATCAACACTCACGGTAAAACATGCATCTGATAGACTCGGGAAAGGCTACCAAAACATTGCCATCTACCCACACCGCATCGACATTACCGCCCAAAGCCAAGGTTGCCGGCTCCTCGAGTCATGCCAAGGTGGATCTTGCACATACGTGGTCAAAAGCAGCGCTGATAGAGTTTTAGCCACTCCATTTACCCGATTTTACTCTCCCCCAGGCCATCCAACTGTTGTCTCCGCGCCCTCCTATACCCCCAGCACCTGTCGCTGGACCCAGTCAACCAACAGATGTCATGGAGGATTTTAGCAAACTTAAGCAACCATCACAAACGCCAGTCAATACGTTCTATACGAGCATTGAACCTTGGATACGAGGAGTCAAGGAAGAAGACATTGGCTTTCTCGAGTTTTCGGGAGATGATGTCGAACCGTACGTGATGCCCAAGCTCGGGCGCCATTACCTGGACGTATGGGAGGAAATGGATATCGAACTTTACGGTGGGCCATTACCCGGACTTGCCCCCCAGCGAACGAGCGACGGTGTACCGCTTCCGAAATGGGATCCATCAACACTCTCAGAATCTGATCTTTTGGCCGAGGAGCGAAGTCATGGTCCTCTCACAGAGCGACTGATCAGTGCCCTCCTCCCAATACAGGATGCAGCCACGTCATGGAAGGGTGTGAAGGCAGCCGAGGATGCCATGGAAGGACGACCGGGTGGTACCGGCGCAGCTGCTGCCAGACGAGAGAAGGTGAACGTCGCAGATCTTGAGGAGCGAGTCCAAGACACGATGCGGTTTCATGGTTTGTTGGCGGAACCGGTAAATTATATGGATGTACACTTGGAAGTTTCTTGTTCTCTGACCGAGATTCTTGCAGCCCGATTACTCCGCCAGGATAGATGACCCGATCGCCACGGCCCTCCGACACGCGCAAAGCGAACTTCGAACGGTGGCGGCCATGAACAAGGTTCGGAGGGAACGCTTGGCAAGTATTGCCAAAGACCGTCTCGGTTATCAAGAGTACTTGGAACTGCGAGACACTCTCGACAGGAGCGTCATCTCCCTCTACAGTAAGCTGCAGAAGAAGGACGCTCCAAAAATACACAAGAAAAAGAAGAAGGGACCTGAAGTCAACGGAAGCGTGAATGGTGGTGGAACGTCTGTCGAGTTTCCGAAACCTCCACCCTCCGCGCTCGGCCTTGGTCCCGATGATGATCTTTATCTGGTGGTTCCAGATCAGTTGAAGCAATTAGTGGAGACGAGACGGAACTGGGTCACGACGGTAGGAGGCGTCTTTGATGAGAAGGAGCGGGCGTGTCCAGGTCGGATTTGGGGCCTGCCCCAAAAGAGCATCTACGAAGGACTGGATGAGGTCGTCAAACGTGACACAGAGAGGTCATCTCAGCAGAACGAGAGCGATAGCTGGCCACGGACTACACACCGGAATGCACCACAGGGAGATGAGATGGATGTAGGATGACTCTCGTGGCAGGTGCATTCGACAGGTCTCTGACCTTAATCTTATTCTTCATGTTCATCGCTCACCTTCACCTTCACGTGTACTCTGATTTGCAACACCATGCTTGCTCGTTACAATATTGTACTATTTGCCCGACTAGTATGGAAACAGATGAGTTTACGGATCAAGGTGCGTCAGAGGGGACTTGGGGTTTGGCTTGTGCTTTTTCGACTTTTTGGGCGCATCTCCATCGTTCTTACTACGCTTCTTTCCTTTGGACTCTTTGGTTTTTGTTGCTTTGTCTTTGGGTGAGGGTACAGTGTGGGGAAGCTTGTCCGGTATGGTGTCAACGTCCATAGATGGATCCCCTGGCAGAGACTGCCGAGAACGTGCACCATAAGGTACAAAAGCATGTTTGAGCACGTCCTTTGGATAAGACGCACGTGGAGGATTCTTGTACACGGAAGGTTGGTGGTCGACAGTGGTAGCTGTCGTAGACGTTGCAGAAATGACAATGTGGTGTGAGACCGGCTTTGGAGCTGACGGCGAGCGCGTGAGCGAGAAGGACAGGGAAGACAAAACAACACCATGTTACCAATGAACAACTTTCCATCCTTTTTCTTCCGGGGGAGTAGGCAAGAGAGACCTCGGAGTTCTTCAGCCCCGATGACCTCTGAGTCGTCGTTGCCGATGCACCAGACATCATAAGATGTCTTCTTTTTGGTGAAACCCCCTATGCGGGCGGTCTGTGAAGAAGAGGGTGGGTCGATCTCGAGTCCTTTCAAGTGTTTTGGTTTGATCTAGCGACGCATGAATCTGGATGGGTGTCGATGCGTTGAACACGACGTACCGAATCTGGGACTCGGATCAGCCAAATCTCCGTGTCCTTGTCATGTTTGATGGTACCCCATTCGAACTCGCCGGCGTCGACGGTGTGGTCGAGCAGTAGGGCACCCTCGGGGGGTTCATACGCCCAATGTGGGTCGTCTCCCTCGTTTTTTGTGTGGTCTATCGGAACGACGGGGGCTGGTTTTCTCGATTTCTTTTTTGATTTCTTTTTCGTGAGCGCAATTTTCTCGGTGATACCCCCCTCGAGATCCGTATCAGAGGGCGAGGACATTTGTTCTATAATTTGTCAGAGTCTGAGGGAGTGATTCGTAATGTCCATTTTTGGATGTTTGGCAAAAGCTTTAGAAACAAACAACGTCGCCTCCTTACGACAGTTGTACTGATTGATGACGATGACGGCGGGCGTGACCGCCGTGTTGACGATAGCTGGCACGGACTCAAGTGGTGGTGCGGGTATTCAGGTATTTTGACGGATATATCCTTCAGCCTGATCACTGATGACCACCAAAAGGCTGATCTTCGGACGTTTGCAGCACATGAATGTTATGGCACCAGTGCTGTCACGGCGATGACTGCACAGAACACCACCGGTGTCCAAGGTGTTCATGGCGCGCCGCCAGATTTTGTCGTTCAACAGGTGCGTATCATCACTCACACCTGTGCTCGTCGTGTTTCAGATACGTTTTTCCTAGATACGATCCGTCCTCGATGACATCAACATCAGTGCCATCAAGACTGGAATGTTATTCAGCGCACAAGTGACCGATGCGGTCGTTTCTGCACTCCAACGCCATTTTGAATCGCATGGCCATGTTCCTCTCGTCTGCGATCCCGTCTGTGTCTCGACGTCTGGACACGTCTTGTTACAGCCGGACGCTATTCACAGCATCATAGATGGATTGTTCCCTCTATCCAAGATCATTACACCGAACCAAGCGGAAGCGGAGCTGTTGCTGAAAGAACGATCGCTCCCTTGCGTGATCACGTCCCTCACCGACATGCTCCAGGCAGCACAGAATTTATTGAAACTTGGATCGGAAGCGGTGTTGCTCAAAGGTGGCCACGTCCCTGTTTCGGAGGACGACATTCGTCACGTTCAAGTCCCCGATGGCGTCACAGTGGACATTAGACCCGCGTTCCTTCTCGGGGAAAACATGGAAATCCTTCGGAAAGGGGAGACTAGAGATCTTGTCGTGGACGTGCTGTGTCAACGCGATGTCAAGACTATCACGCTGTATCCTCGGCCACGCTTGTTAACGAAGAGCACCCATGGAACGGGATGTACGCTCAGTGCAGCGCTCGCATGCGCCCTCGGAAAAGGAATTTCCGGTGAATCTTGTTTCCAGCATTGCTTGTGGGATGTTCTTGATTGTCATTTGCAGTGGAGGACGCTACTGCGCAAGCGACTGCATTCACCCATCTTGGTATCGAGACCGCTCCCCCCATCGGAAAAGGATATGGCCCTTTGAACCATCTTCATTCTGTGTCCAAACTGGTCATTCAACCGTAAGATTGGCTGTCGTTTCTGACTTTGCTACTTTCTAACATCTCGTTCTCAGGCGGACACCTGGACAGCCATACCCATTAACACACAAGTTAATACAGAGCACATCGAATCTATGGAAAGCATACGTGCAGCACGATTTCGTTGTTCAACTCGGTAAAGGTACGCTCAATAGATCGTCGTTCATCCACTTCATCAAGTGCGCACTTTCTCATTTGTATATGCGTGTGCCATTCTTATCCCCCCTCCCAGGCAGGACTATCTTTATTTGAAGTATTATGCTAGAGCATATTCGTAGGTTACCTACTCAATGTTTCGACAACGTCGTTGACGTGGGCGTGTAGTCTCCTCGCAACCAAGTCCCATGACTTCAAACGCATCGCAGATGCTATCAAGGTGGTCACTACCATCTCCGTAGAGAGCAGCATGCACGTCTCGTTTTGCGCCGAATTCGGCATCACACTCGAAGAACTAGAAAACACACCCGAGTCTCCAGCAACGACGGCATACGGCGCCTTTCTCGTCGATACAGGCATACAAGGTGTGCTACGTTGTCAAATTTGATCACGCGCACCCAATATTTCGTCTTCAGGGGATACGACGAACCTTTTGATGGCACTTGCGGCATGCCTGCTGGGGTACGGCGAAGTTGGGCTCTGGCTCAAGAAAGAAGCGACGAAACCGAATACATGGGTTAAATGGGAGGGGAATCCGTACCGCAAGTGGATGGAGGATTACGCTGGAGAGGTGTTCCAGCGTGCGGTCTCTACTGGTCTTGGTGCGCTCGTTTTGCGTTTTCTTCTCTCGCGTGATGTCAACGTGCTCACATTGAACCTTGTACAGAATTGATGGAGACTTGTGCAGTTGCGGATCCACCCTCTCCCATCCGGTACGCGGGGTGGTTGGCCGTTTGGGAAAGGTGTGTTCGTCTCGAAAAGGGGTTTTGGGATATGGCCATGAACCTGTCTTGAAAACACACGTATCGCCTGTGCGGGGATACAGTTTCTTATCCAACAAATAGAACTAGTGCGACGATGAATTGTTAGAGATCGCATGTACAATGATTTATTGTTCGGCAATTAAATGCGATTATATAGTATATGAATACGTACTGGTACAGATGAGCCTCAGGTATGGTTTGATACCGACTATCGACTGGGATTCCACCGATTTGGAGAGGCAGGCTAGCCCTCTTCGTCCGCAAGAACCGTCGGCACTTCAATCTTGATCTCGATCTTGGGTCCAGAGCCCTTTTGTGCATCTTCATTACCGCTTGCCAACCGCTTCCGAGAGGCCGCTTTCGATGCCTTGGTCTTGGTAGTCCGGGCACTCGGACAGAGGCCCGTGGTGCTCAACGTACACTCGCCGCATTTCGGACCGACGGGTACACAAATAGTCTAGGATTCCGTCAGCCCTCCAGAAGACAAACAAGAACGGACGAAGAGGAGATTAGCAAAAGACCATTTCTCACCTGGCCAAACCCAACAAGCAAATGATTGATCTCGCCATGCAGCTCCTTTGGAAGCCACGATTGAAGGTTGAGCCTGCGTGTAGAATGCGTAGGCAGGGTGGTCACAGATAGGAGAGAGAAAGTGTTACCTCGTCTCTTCAGGGTTCTTTGTCGGTCGGGTATGCCATCCCAAGCGGTTGGTGATCCGGTGGACATGAACGTCAACCCCAATCCCCACGTTTCTACACGGCATGAGTACGGTGAAGACAACTCTGGTGAAAGAAAAAGGCAACAACGTACAGCTTCCACGCTACTTGCAGTGCCAGAAACGCCATTTTGGGACCCACCCCAGGGAGCGAACAGAGCTCATCCACCGTCTTGGGGACATCACCATCAAAGTCATCACGCAAGCGCTGAGCGGTCTGCTTGATATATCTATCCCAAACAACAAGAACAGACGGTCATCAGACACACGACCATGAAACAAAAAAGATACACGCACTGCGTCTTTCGCCTCCAAAACCCTACTTTAGCGATCGCTTCCGAGATGGTCGCGTCGTCTGCATCCAACATGGCTTGGACAGAAAGCGTTCCGCCAAGCGCAGTGCGAAGTTTCCCAAGCGCCGCGTCGGTCACTTCATCCTTGGTCTGCGAGGAGAGCATCAACGACACGAGCGTCGCATAACGTTGATTCTACGTAGCGAGTCAGCACAAGCGACACTGGGTGGAGCTGCACCACCCACCTTGGGTTCCCGTTCCCGATGCTGCGCTTGCTCACAGCCCATCGTGTCCACCGGTGCCTCGACGCGCGAACGCATTTCCTTGATTGCGGCATAGGCGTCTGCCCATCTGGTTGGTGCAGGATGTGGGATCTCCAACGCCTGCGGGATACGTTTGGGCTTGCTTGGGGGCTTGCGCTTCTTGGGCGACTCGGTACGAGACGTGTCGAGATGACTGTCGGTACCCTCCTCGTCTGGTACTTTGGCTTTGGCTTTCTTGTGCCGTGGAGCGACTGTCGTCTGGGTTGTGGCTTCGGTGTCACCGTCGGGCGTAGAACAGGATGCCTCTGGCTCGTTCTTGACGCGTCTTCGAGTGGATGGCCCAGCTTGGGCCAGCGCATCCGAGTCCGACTTGTCTAGGCTAGTAGCTTCATAGAGCGTCACCGCGTTATGATACGGACTCGCTTTCGCCGCCAGCCTCGTCAACCGTGTCGAGGTCGTTCGCCTGACCGCAGACATGAACCAAAGATTGGCAGTTCAAAGTTATAAAGTCTACTACACCCAAATAAGGAAACCGAGGAGAAACACTGATTTTTTAATGAACCTCTGCAACGAATGGAAACCAAGGATGGACGTCTGGATCCCAAGTCAATATAGACGTATCCCACTCGCTAACTTCTGACATGCATGCAGGAAGCTTCTCGAGACTCTGGCACACACTGCGCAAGGACTGAACGGACTAGGAGTTGTGTAAGCAAGGGAACCCCCACGACATGGAACGGAACATACCTGTTGGCGTTCCTCGACCCACGGACCTGTCCAACCACCAGTAAAAGTCACCAACTCTTCCAACAGCATGCTAGCGAGTTGAATCTGTCCTCTGGGAGAATAATCACGATCCTTGGATCATTGAAAACCATGAGCCTCTTCGCATCGCAACTTCGGCCAACTAAAGCACCATACCTGCTGGATCGCCGAACAAGCGGCAGTAAACTTGAGGAAATTGGGGTGGCCGACTGGCGGTCGCTCGATGTCATCGTATTCGTCTTTAAATGCCCATTTATACCGACGAAGATAATTGAGTCGCATGCGTTGCCACGATGCGCCCAGTCTTTTCAACGAAACCTAACATCCGAGTGGTATCGCACCGACGGCATGGCAGATAAAAGTGAAGGTACGAACTGAGAACACAGCCAACGAGATCGCTTGTAAAGCGGTAAAGAAAATGGATCGAAACTGATGTTCATCGAACGCGGGTGATCCTAATGACGCAACGAATCATCAACACTTGAGCAATGTAGAGTTAGCAAAGTTTACCTTCCAATCCCGGTATGAGTTCATCTAGACATGAGAGCTGTGACTCGAGAACCTGAGTAGCGTACCAATACGCAAACACCCGTTCCTCGGAAGAGTAGAGTGACATTTGTGCCCCAGAATAGACAACTTCACAGATGACTGATAGCCTTTGGAATAGTATAGTGGTGCACAGTCTGCGTAAAGGGTCTTGCTCTTGCTGAAAATGCTATTAGAAATACCAACGTGATTGTCAACGGTAGCACGCACGCAGGGCTCGAGATTGCTTTGGATGTTTATGAACAGGGCATAGAGCGCGTGCCAGTCAAACAGTGATTTCATACAATATCTACGCCGTCGCGCAGGGTTATACCACAAAGCCTTGATGTAGCCAAGCTCGAGCTAATGCAAGACTCGGATTTGAGTTTAAAGCCAAGATCGTCGGGGCTCCGCACATACCTCTATAATCGAGCGTTCTAGATGTGCCAACGGAGACGTTTGCAGACCTTTCCAACGGTGTCCAATCATATCAATAAATGAATCATAAGATACGCCGCAGTTTTCGACAAAGAAGCAATCCACGATATGTCTTTGTGTGTATTTGTTCAGCACCAATCCATCCTCGAACAAGGTCGACTAAAGGGGAGTTGCTCAGGTTGGGAATTAGCACCCACTCAGATGGCTATCATACCTGACATGCGGACCGAATGTACGGGAGACGTCGGTTCGGCTTTGATGTCCATACTTGGATATGACCCGTGATCTACACGAAACATCAATCAAACAGTACATCATCAAAACGATTGTCAGGACCTTCCAGCTTGTAAGATTTGTAATTCCAGCCAGGATGCTGAGCTGATCAAGGGAATCCAGGAGTCCTAGTACTTTGTTCCATACCGTGTCCTGGTCGGGCAACCGAATGATGTGAAGTGGGATAAACGAGACCAGAACGCGAGGGAATTGAGGATCAAAAGCACGAGGGGCTGGGGAATCAGGGCCAGGCCCTGGAGGAGGCACTTGCCGTATTTTATGTACTAGTTCACGCGCAGTGTTCACAAGCAGATGTAGGCGGTGGTATTCCTTGGACAGTTGGGCCGCTAAGAGATCAATGAGCGTCTATCAAGATGTTAGCCGAGAAAAGTTTTGATAAATATGGAGGTTGAACCTTGCGCAGTAAGAGTCGATCACGGAGTGCGTTCTTCCAAGTCGGCGACGCTACATGAATTAGTTAAGTTCCGTGCCAGGCGGTCAAAGATACCTTTAAAAGAACGTTCCAGCCAAGTACAGGCGTGTTCTAGTTTGGTCTGAATGTAGCCAACCGACAGGGACTCCCCCAAAGGTACGTCGCACTTTTCGCTCTGCCAGTCCTCAGTCTGTCAAAGCCGGCGTATATGAGGGTGCAATAGATGAGAGCACGCCATAAGACGGACATCATACACATTCCCCTTGTTGAGTTCCCTCCACGAGAGATCGCACGACTTGAGCAAGCCATAAACATAGGCTCTGAGAACAATAGTAACGAGCCCGCGCGGGCGCCTTTGGTCAACTTCCCAAGCTCGGTCGGCTGGGATCAATTCCGGGTCAGTTTCTCTCAGCGCATGCGCGTATAAAAACGAGTATATGGTTTGGGAGAGCGTATAACCGACGTGCCATTCCATCTGTAACATAACAGGCGATGAATACTAGGCGTAACACACATCATCTGATGATTCACCTCGCAGGCAACGGCGCGATCTATTATCCAGCACACCTCTTCCGGAAGCAAGGGCTCGAGGGGATCGAATACCGGCCGCGTTTGGTCCACCAGTGCCAGGCCGCTATCGAAACGGGGTTCCCCGATCTTTGACCGGTCTTCAGTCAAGAGGAGTTGGTTGAAAGGTATGTCACCTACTTCAAAGGCTGCCATTGCATCTTGCAGGGTGAAATCATTCGCTAGAATAAGTCCCCCGGACGGCATATCTTGTAGTTGCAAGGTGAACGATGAGACGGACAAAGACGCGTGAAGATTTACCTTGAGCAGCGTCAGAAAACGCCTGGGTGACATCGTAGAAACCGTCCCCGCCAGGTAAGCCAAGATCCAGCGGGTAGTTCATGGCCGTCGACCATGTCTCGGTCGAAGAAGACATTTAGAGAATAAAAACGAAATCAAAAAGTTTCATCAGACTCATCCGTTTGGCAAACGGAGTTTCAAATGACCAATGATCCCTTTTGGTCGTGTTCGTGAACAAGCCTACCGAGCGCTACAAATAGAGCCTATAAGGTGGTCCCAACGACGGGCGTTAGCAAGCCAGGCGTCCTCGAAACGTGTCATCTTTTCTGGTATTCAGCCTACCGGGATCCCTCATGTAGGCAGAAGCAGGTTTCGTCGTGACGCAGACTGACACACAGGTAGTTGGGAAACTATCTAGGTGCCTTGTCTAATTGGGCCAAGCTGCAGACATCTGCAGAACGGGATGATGTCCTCCTTTTTTCAATTGTAGGGTGGCACGCGTTGACTCTTCCCCAAGACCCTACTCTTCTACGGTCTGCGAGGGATAATATGCTCGCAGTGGTCCTTGCTGTCGGAATCGACCCAGCGCGCTCGATCGTATTCCATCAAGACCATGTAAGATGGTTTACGCCCTGCGACGTAAGAGAGCTCAAGTTCTGTAGAACAGACATCACACGGAACTGTGTTGGATTTTGAATTGCCTCACTCCGATCGGAAAACTACGCCGGATGACGACATGGAAGGTTGGTGATAGAGTAACATGATACTTCTAGTTGTCTCATCCTTGAAAAGTCTCGACTAGCGGCGTCAAGGAATGCGAGATCAGAAGACGACGTGGACGAGTCCTTACTTAATGCTGGCTTGCTCACTTACCCGGTCCTTCAGGCTGCAGACGTGCTCGTCTATAGGTGAGCAATCGACGTCCGACTCTGAAATTGACAAGTATTGAGCGACAACCGCAGGGCGACACATGTCCCCGTAGGAGAAGATCAACGTCAACACATAGAACTTACCCGTGATCTAGCCGATATATTTAATCGTACATTCAATAGACACGGCAAATCGCCATTCTTTCCACTACCGAAATACGTTGAAAGTTGGTTGTTTTCACAGTCTTGAAAGTTATGCCCACGCAACTCACTCTTTTTCAGCCCCATCAAAGCGAATCCTCTCCCTCAAGGATCCTTTGTCCAAGATGTCCAAATCCTCACCAGATACTGCGTCACGCATTCTTTTAACGGATACATCCACTCAGATCAGGACAAAGATTCGTGGGGCAGTCACTGATTCTATCCAGGGCATAACTTACGATCCTGTATCACGCCCGGGAACCTCGAACCTGCTCACTATTCTTGCGGCATGCACGGACAATGATGCTGCAGAGGTCGCGAAGGGGTACGAGAATAAAGGGCATGGACAATTGAAGAACGACGTAGCCGATGCAGTGGAAGAAGCACTAAAGGGCCCTCGAGCCGAATTTGAGAGAATTCGGGGTGAGAAGACGTTCCTTGAGGAGGTTGCACGGCAAGGCGCTTCGCGGGCCATGGAATTTTCGGAAGCTACACTAAACCAAGTTCGGACGCGTGTTGGGCTGTCCTGATTCCTATTGTCCTCTCTGTCGTTCGTAACTGCTGATTCTGGCCTACTCCTGAGAGTAGGGAGAGTCGGTAATGACATACTTTCTACACTCAATACCAAAGATACTTGTATGAATCTTATCGATTCTGTGGAGTCAACAGTGGTAAAAACCACATGAACATAAGTATCCTCGACGAACGTGGGTTCATTCACTACACCATCACCACCGCTAGCCTACAGCCCAATCAAGTCTAGACTCTTCACAATCCTATTCCAGAGTAAATGAAATATAAATACGTTTTTTGTGAAGAATTTCGTGTCAAGAATGTATATTAACGCGTTAGTTGCTAACCAACCTTGGCTTTGACCAAGAAACTGCAAGATACGTCAGAATCCTGAAAGTGATCGGGTTGGATTCATCCATCGACCGGCTCAGGAATCAGCCGCTCCGCTTCAGGGTGATCCAACCCTATGTCGCCAAGACAAATATCAAACATGCCTGCCTCTCGCAGTGCATCCAAACGAGGCTCCTTGACAGTCAATAGGCGGGAATGGAGCAATTCTGAGTGCGCTTCAAGCCAGAGACACTCGAGGACGCTCGTTCCAGAGACTAACGGGGGGTGTTCTCTGGACGGTCCCTTGCTGATGATGATCACTGACAGAATGAGGGATAAAAAGGAGGCTATGGATGCCACAACAACCTTGTGTTATCGACCACCATCCAGATCGCACATGAGATCACATTGTGAAAGCAAGATGGGGTGACGTACGGGTATTGTGTTCAGCTGTATGCAGGTCGGCGTGAACATGGTGCCCATATCGTGAATGAGCCAGAGATTGACAACAGCGACGGAGATTCACGTACATGAAGGCGCCACATTTCCACGCCAGTGTTCATTCCCTGATTTTCACCCACGGAGCGCTGGAACCCACCCCCGCTCTCCCCAAGTCGGCCGGCTGACAAGTAGCATGAGTGTGATTGACATAAGACGACGGTCGACGACAACATACCGAGGAATAGGAGGGTCGCCGCAGTCTCCGCAAGCGAATATCCGAATTCCTGTGGGCTTAATTTCCCAGAAGGGTTAGCACTGGACTCCGTGAGGGAGGTTGTATTCGCATATGACAAGTTCAACGCAAGGGCGGACATGATATAGCTACGGGGTTTTCACTGAGTGATCTCGTATGTTCGTGATGACACTGCGCTGGGCACCAACCTGTCCATGTCCGTAAAATTTGCGGATGAATTTCCTTGTAAAAACATGGGAAACGAGCTTGTAACGGACTTTGAGAGTGCGGTTGCCATCTGCATCGAAGTATAGTGCAACGTCCGTGAGCGTGCTCGACCCGATGATGCACGAGACCATACCCCAACGCTAAGATTTGTCGCATTTTCTGGAGACCACACAAACCAAGAAGTGCTAGTGAGGGATCCAAACTCGCCAACAGTAGATGGGAAGACCAAGGTCGTTCGCGCGCTGAGCGAACACGCGGCGATGTAAGTTAACGTGGCCGAGGTCTGGGGGCTTCCGCCTTGTGGTCATGGTCAGTCGTATCACACGATTGGCAAAGAAAAACATACCTGGCGACGTATATGTCCAATTCAGCTCGACAGCCACTGGCTCTTGAACAGAGTCATCCACATTGATCCCAGTTGTGATCATGTAAAACACAGTTTGAGAGCACGCTGCGCACTTCGAGCACGTTAGTTGGACAATCTGTTGACATAAGCGGGATCAATTTACCTCGGTACTTGGCGTGATCGCGTGGACAACGTCTTTCCCTACGAAATTCTGATAAAAGAGCAGAAGATTACTGTACCAACGCTCACATATTGGAGATACGAGGAAGCTGCCGTTGTTATTCCCTCTCTGGAAGTTAATTTGGTACTCTCCTTCGGGGTTTCGATCAGACAGTGTGAGGTTGGGGACTAGGCCACATTGCGCGTAGAGCACCGTCGAATTAATAAGACCTATCACATGGGTGCTGTAAAAATTTTGAGGGGTGTCAAAGAGGACAGTCCCCAACAACCCCATTGCGTTATAAGGGAGTTTTGCATATGCAATAGGAAAAATTTCGGTCCATATGAGTTGGCTAATGTTGACAGCAGTGTTGGGCATGGCCAAATCCATCTGGACAGTAACAGTAGGAGTGTAGGCTTGCCACTGCATTATGGACGACGAGGTGACATGTAGGACCAGCATCATGGAAAGATATGCTCCCACGACAATCACATGCCGAGCTAATGCGAATGCTTTGCGTTGTTGCCAGAGGATGTGAGCTGCAGAACCGATGCCTGTCCATGCGTCAGATACGTCATGTACCGTGGTCAGCTTTCGATGCTCGCAGATCATCTTCGACAGTGCGAGTCGCTGCATAAGGAGCACCAAAACTGCAGTATAGAGCTAAGGAAAAGGATGAAACTATGGAAAACGTTGCGAGGGGACGTTGACGTACCGTATAAAATGCTTGTAGGAGAGCACTCAAACCCACCGTCATTGTCCTACTGTCAAGCGGAATGACCACGGAGTGCTCCGGATGATGAATGAAGCAGATGAGGAGAGTGACGTGTATGACGACGGGCACAACATGAAGTACGTAACAGCAGTGTCGAATGCGAGATATGTTATGCAGGGGTCTGCCTTGAGACAGGTCACTTGAATGGGAACTTTCTGGGTCTATTCAAACCACACGTGAAATTAGGCCCACATAGTCGATCTATGTATTGGAGTACGCACCAGACCCTAAGGACCCTGGACATTTGGAATCGCTAGGATCAGTCTCCATGTCATAGAATGGAACAACTGCATCAAGGTTCCTGGTTCCTTGATGCCTATGTGTCCAAAAAATGATCTCAAACATTGACGAAGTACGCAGATTATCCAGCGATGGGATTTTCACATATTTGAGGTGATCTCGGACAGCCCTTGAGCGTGAACCTAACCATGCTGTTTCCAGTACGCCGGCACCAGACACGACTGGCAGCCGTTGCCGAAGGATATAGGTCACTAGAACAAGAGGGAAGATCGACGCGCAAAGAGCAAAGATAACCTTTTGAAATATTAAAACCAACGTTCCACAGAATATGATCAACTCACTGGCAAAGCATTAATCTGTAATTCAAAAGGTGCCACATCAGTGACGTGTCAAGGACCATATATCCGAATTTGGCATACATTCAAACGGTATGCTTGCCTGACCACTTGAGTTGGATATTCTAGGTTCTGGGGTGCTGGCTCGATATCTCCGGCTACAAAACTTTGGTGAGATAAGTTATAGGCCCATATTTTCGAGCTACCTAGCCACACGAACTCGGCAGCAACCTGAGAGACAGCGCTCTCAAATTGACCCCTAGTCAACGAGGATGGGGCACCGATATACTGTGCAAGGGATGTTCCAAAACAGGGGGACGTGCTCATCCCCAAAGCCGACCCCATATATCTTCGACAGTTAGCAACTAAGAACGTGCCACTGCAATAGGATGCAGAACATACGCATTAAACCCCGTGATATTTTTCCATAGTGACGAGTATGACATAATAGGTTGACAATAGGGAGATGAGGGAAGTGAATTAGCAGCTGCCATCGCATAAGAAATCTATTGAAATAGTTAAAAAATCAAGAAGGTCCTCCTGGCGCAGTCAATGAACCTACCGCAGAAGTGAGGTTTATATCGCCTACAGGGGAGAAAGTCGACCATGGTGAATTCGTCAGTGGTTGCGTGTTGGAGACAAGTGGGGCATAATCGGGACCAAGGATGACTGTGTGGTTGGTTACATTCAACGTACACCCCACAAGGTATATTGGTGTCGAGAAATTCTGGATGGTGCCTATAAAATGCACATTGAACACGATCCTAGTTATCGAGAATAACAATAACCTACCATCGGAAGAATAATATGTTCCATTGATATATACATGATTACCTTTGATGGAATCGTCGACTTCAATCGCTGCGGAGACAAGATAAAGAATAAAGGTGGAACAGATTGGTTCCAAACACTGTTATGGAATCATTACTAGTTCATTACAATGCAAGAAACGGGAATATAACCTGGATGGAAGGGGAGAGCCAGATTTCATTGAGTACTGCCGCCAACCAAGTCAGTCTGCGGAGTGTACCATCTAAAAGAAATAACTTACGTGGCGGATATGAAACCGTAACACCAATATGATCAAAATCCGACATAGAACTGTTAATATTCCATACACCATCCCCAGAGGCATCAGCTGAAAGATTTGTAAGCAAGCCACAGTGCGCATTCAAAGTAGCTGCATGGACTACATTAGTGAAAAACGCCATAGACTGCATCACATATGGATAATCATAGAGTGTGTTGTTGGCTAGTCCAATGGTTAGGTTACCATATAAAGCATGCAAGAATGGAGCGGGTGCAGTAATTCTTGTCCAGTCCAGTGATGTAAGGTTGGCAGAGTCGGGCCAGACTTCGGCCACTGAGAGTATAGTTGTCATGGTGTGATTGGACAGCTGAAACTGCACGAGAGTTGACGAGGTCACGTGAAGCACCGAGATGCACGCAAAGTACAGCGTTACAAGGGCAATTTGCGGGACGGATGAAGCAACCTTGGTTTGCTGCCAAAGAACATTCAGCGCAGCTCCGATCCCAGCCCAAGCACCGCAAATATCGTGAATCTGTGTCAGTTTCCTCGGAGTGGAAAAGATGGCCGATAACATCAATTTCTGCGCGAGAAAGACGAGTACAGCCGTGTAAAACTGCCAGAGTATTGATTAGTTTGTTTAAGAATTAGTCGAAGGCTACAAGACGTACCGTGTAAAATGCCTGAAGTGCACTACCTAACCAAGTCATGAATGCTTCGCCACTTTCGTATGGGATAGTAATTTGATGCTCGGGGTGACCGGATGCAGCGACCACCAAAAGGATTAGGTGAAGTGCAACCAAAAGCGCATGTAGGAAGTAGCACAAGAAGTACCAAGAGCGACTGACTCGTTGATTGCGATCACCTAGGCGAGAGTGGTTGAGCCTCGAAAAATGGCATCGACAACTTATGTACCTTCATCAACGCAGTCTTGCAGTGGGGTCGTCGTGCACGAGGAGAAGTCGACTTGCGACGGAGCTGTTGAAGATTTCGTGGGGAAAAAAGCATGTTTCAGTGGAGAAAAAAACCGGGTTAACATGACACGTCGGTAGCGCGATGATGGACAACGACTACCAAGCCGTAGCGGGGCAAGTTGTTTAGAAGCTCCTGATACTATAAGTGTCCATGCCATTACTAAACGAGAATTTGTTTGAACGAAGTAAAGTAGGACCTAGCTCATATAATTCCAGAATATGTTGTTTGATGTGTGCGCCATCGTGCTCAGAGAGAGTTGAAGGCTCCGTTTCGGGGTCATTGAGAGGAGTACTTGTTCTCGTCTCACCCGAAATAACAATGGTAATATAAATTCCCTTGTAGCTGTGTCCTTGATTGGTTCAGTTCAGCTCGACCACTTTGAATTCAAAGTACTATCGCCCAGCGATGACGTTCAAAGGCAAACACCAAAATTTATTCAAAATGTCGCGCGTACCTTCATCATTCCAACCGCCAACCGTTTGACTTGGATGAATAAGAAAGCTTGAGGCTGACGTGATAACACTCTTTCTCATGTTTTTTCGGTCTCGACTACTCCACCGCTTTATTCAGACCGAAACATGGCTGAAACGTAGCCCACCTCATCTTCGGCGTTCTCTATCAGGACGCTCACATTCCAAGACTCATTCACGGCGTATTCCCTTTGACTGGCCAAGTAACAGCACTTCCAAGTCCAACAACATTAATCATGACATACGAAAAGTCATAAAGTCAAACGCCAAAAACTGGGCATATCTTCCCCATGTACTTCGTCGCTTGGAGGGCTTCGGAATTCCTCGAGCCCACTTGCCAGACCTCCTTTCCTCCTTTCTTGCTGACATCCGTCAAGGCATCCTCTCCGATGAGATCCGGTCACCGAAATTCGACTTGGACGCGTCTGTAGACGTATACTCTACCCAACGACTTGACCAAGCCATCTCTCAATTCTTCTTTACGTGGGCCTCTCATCCGGAAACGCAACGTCACCTCCGCGCCTGCGTCCCACAATCTACCCTCGACACGATCACGCGCCTTTATCGCATCGCCGACCTCTCTTATCCCGCCGACCTCTTCCCCAAAGCACGTGCGATGAAACGCACATTTATCATGCACGTCGGTCCGACGAACAGTGGCAAGACTCACATGGCATTACGTGCGTTGGCAGCCTCGAGGTCAGGTCTCTACGCTGGTCCCCTGCGTCTGCTCGCACACGAGATTTGGGAGCGACTGAATAGAGGACAGATCGTCCCCCTCGGTATGGAACCCGAATCTGGCTCGGAACCCGACACGACGATCAACATGGACGTCGCAAACGAAACCAGCCCGCGTCCCACTGTTCGGAAGGAGGGCCATGTCAAGTACGCACGGCAGTGTAACCTGTGCACAGGAGAAGAGCTTCGAATCGTTGCGGACAATGCACCGCTCATGAGCTCGACGGTGGAGATGGCCAGCTTTGACAGGTTGCTCGATGTAGCCGTTGTGGACGAGATACAGATGATTGCTGATCCTGAGCGTGGTTCTGCGTGGACGAATGCCGTCCTGGGTCTTCCTGCACGCGAAATCCATCTTTGTGGCGAGGAGACTGCGGTACCAGTTATACAAGATATCCTGAAGCACACTGGGGATGAACTTGTTGTCAATCGGTATGAACGACTGACACCTCTGGAGATCCAGGAATCATCATTATGTGGTGATTTATCACAGATCCAAAAGGGTGACTGTCTCGTCGTATTCTCTCGAAATGGGATATTCGCCGTCAAACAAAAAGTAGAGGAGATGACCGGCTTACGCTGTGCCGTTGCCTATGGTAGACTTCCACCTGAAATTCGGTCTGAGCAAGCCGCATCGTTTAATGACCCGAAGAGTGGCTATGACGTTATCGTTGCCAGTGACGCAGTTGGAATGGGACTCAATCTGTGTGTGCGTCTCCTTTTGCAGTCTGACCACTCATGCGTTACCCTTCATAGAAAGATCAAGCGCGTCGTATTTGAAACGCTTCACAAGTTTGATGGGCAGGAGAGGCGGTCATTATCTATTTCCCAAATAAAGCAAATTGCTGGGCGTGCTGGGCGCTATGGACTACATGGCCAACCTGGCGGCTTCGTGACGACACTGCACAAGGAGGACATACCGACCCTCCGCCGCGCACTCGCAACTCCCACACCACCCCTCACCCACGCCACTCTGGATCCACCAAGTCAGTGGATGGAGGATGTTTCTCAAGTCCTCTCATCCAGAGCTTCTACTCGGACACTCCTCGAAGTGCCATCACATCTCTCTGTGATCCGACCCCCTTTTCGTGCTGCCTCTCAGATCCGACTAGATCAGCTCAGCCACTTCATCGACACGCATGCCAAAGATCTCCTCTTGTCCGATAAACTTCTCTTCAAGAACTGTCCCATCCAATGGTCAGATCCCATCGCGCTTGACACCCTCGCCCAGATCCTGCATCAATACACAACCACGATCCGGGTCGATCTTGACGTCGTGTTGTCTGTCGCTCCTTTCATGCGCGAGTTGTGCAAGGTGGAGAGGATGATGCCAGACCGATCCAAGGCACCTGCGTGCAGAGACGCACTCAAGCACCTGGAAGGGCTGCACAAGGTGCTCGTATTGTACCTCTGGTTGTCTTTTCGCAACGCGATGGCATTTTACGATGCGGACAAGGCGTACGAGCTAAAGTCGCGAGTGGAACGCGCACTCGAGTGGTGTCTGCGACAAGTATCGGCAAATACAAGGTCCGAGGGTGTTGGTCGTCGGCCTGGGTCGCCGGACAAATTGGATTATCGACATCGGCACCAGAGAGGGGCGGGAGGGAAGGATTGGCTGGTTGGCGTCGCGGCTGCGAGAACGGTCGCGGAGAGTACACGGCAGTGACTGGGTTACAACTGGGCACGCGCTCACCCTTCGTGTTTGATGATGATCCGCATTACAGTACACATTGTCTTCTTGTTTCTTAGTGCTTTCAGCTGGAACCGTTCAAGCGCCTTCTGGTCGCACGTAAAATTAGAACATGTGACCTCTACGCGTAAACCTTGGGAACGCGTACCTTTGGAATTCCACTGTCACATTCAAATACGCATGCGTTCAATGAGTTTGAGTCACCGCATGTCGTACATTCGATCGAGTCGCCACCAAGGTAGCATCGCCCCGCACAGTTCCGCGCGCAGATCCGGAGTCAAAGCATACGCACTCGCTGTCAGCATCGCCCAAACACCCTTGACCAAGGCGAAGATGAAGCCGGGCGTGGTCCTCCTCATGCTCGCCTGCCTGTGTACGCTCTGCACCGCTGTCCCGGCACGCATGCACGTTCAGCCCAGCGGTCGCGTCCCGCGCACGTTCCTCGGAGGCACCTATCGAATCCGCTCGGAAACCGTCCGTCGGTGTCGAATCGCGGAAGAGATCGGTGCAAAGATGTACGGGAGTTTGGCCGCGGCTCCAGACAGAATAGGACGTGTGCGTTTGGGGTCTGGATGGGGTCTGGGGTACAGGTGCTGCGTGGAGGATGGACGAGGGTCTGGTTCGGGGGGATTTGAGGGGAGGATGACAAGCGATATGGATGAGTGGTACAGTGGCCTGTCGTGATCGAATCCGATGGCAGGATCGAACCACAGAACCCAGTGTCATTTGGAGTTGGGGGATGGTGGACACGGATCGTTTTTTTGGCAGAGACTTACGGGATGAACGGAGATGAAGGTTAAATAGGGCGGGTGGTTATAGCCTATACGTCCTGCCTCGAAACTTTTGAGTGGTACCATGAAACCGCGTATCTCCACCGATGTTAAAGGGCCCGCGCGAACGTGCCTCAATATTGATGAGGCATGCCTCGAGCCTTTGGCGTGTTTGGCATTTGACAGGACAAAAGCGAAGTTAAAGGCCTGAGTACGTACTTCCATCATGCAATGGAATCCGAAGGCCACTGCTCCATCATCGTGTGACATACAAACACATGAAGACGGTCAAGTGGATGTAAACGCAGCGTTTATACTTCCTGTACTGTTGCGTAATCGATCGTAGAAGATTGATGGGTAATGACGAGGAAATGGAAGTGCAATGCAACGCCAGCGGAGATGATACAACGAATGCGAGTGGAGAAATCCTTGCAGATAATCTTCATATTCAAATGTGGGTATATCGGATGTGTATTTGAAAATTGGCAAGAGCAAGTCGCCACCGCCCCAAAATTTTGATAACGCGGCTCTGAATCCCTGTACAAGGAATAGTATCGGATACGGGTCAAGGCCCCATGAGGTTTTTGGATACGTACAAATTACCTTGCCTTGAGCCAATCAGAGCCTACGAGGGGGGAAGCTAGTCACCAGGGAAAGAAAATATGAAAGCCGTGAACCTGTAAGGAGTATGGCTGACACTGGTATATGCATGTGCCTCGGGATATCTGATGGCGACGACCATGTGACTCTGGATGAGACATGCCACAAGGCTTCGACAAGCTAGAGTTTGAATAATTGTGGGGATGGGCCGGAGCCAAGCTCAGACTGCGCCTGAAAAAAGAAGTGCACGCCGCAGATGAGTCACTGCATTAACAGCACGGAGGACTGTGAAAGTAAGCAAACGGAAGGGTCAATGTGGCGTCGAGGATACTGCGATAACAGCATTCGGAGTGTTTATAATGGGGGTCCCGAGTAAGACGGCCACGCCTCTGGATTATGTCGTCGCCCTCGGACTTTTACTTGTTTTTGCTCTTACTTCCCTTGGTAGTCCTCGTTGTCGCATTTGCCTGGAGGGCGGCTAGGAGATATGCGAATGGAAGACCGAATCTGATTCCACGTGTTCTGAGACTCTTCCTGTGTTTACGCACCCCAGCGTCAAGAATATTCCGGGCGCTAACGCTGCGCGAAGGGCAATCACATCCCACCATGAGCGATCCGCCGGTTTCTCGAGAGGACGAGGGTGCCAGGTATTTGCGCTAACTCGCTTTGAAGAACCGTATCTCATCTTGCTGTTTCTCCTTGTCTAGGTGGAGGCTGCTGGTTCCCGAGGCAGAGGCGACGATCGAAAAATGTCTTTCCCGCACCATCGACATCGAACTCGCCAGTTTCATCCGCTGCGTTACCTTCCGTGTGTTTGCGATGGTGTTTTTGGGTGTGGATCTAGATCCTGGAGAGCCTGCCGTGTTCGCCAAGCTGCAGGGCATTACGGGAGCCTTATCTGCGTTTTATGATGACGGTCAGGGCAGAAGCTCGCTCCATTTTGACATCGCAAAGGACTTGAATGAATGGCTTCCTCGCGGACAATTCCAGTCTCCCCTAGTTCGCATTCTTCCAGCGTACGAAGCGCTGTGGCGTATTATCGCTACGATCGTGGTGATCTGTGAAGACGACGAAACAAAGGCGCTGCGTTGGGTGATGCTGGATCTCCGTGACAATCCGCGAGATCGACAGTACAGCGCATCCTTTGGCAATAGCAAGAGTGCCTCGGTTATCACAGAGGATGCCGTTCGCCGTCTTACCACCATGATTGCGCGACCAGGACCGCAGCATCATGCAGACTGGTCATTGGGCTGCATTCGGCACGCCATCTTGGGCCCTCGATTGGCTGGGCAGTCTCCACCGCAGAATGAGGACGCACCCAGCCCAGACTGGCCACTGGGCTGCATCCAGCATGCCATCCCGAGCCACAGGATCAATGGGCAAGCCCCGACGGAGCGGGAGGGCAAGAAGTTCGCGGCGTTGGTGGCAGCCATGATCATTGGTCGGGTTGGGGTGCACTACGGTATATCCGGCGCAGGTGATGGTGGTAGTAGTCCTCAAGGTTCTCCATGGAACGAGCGAAGGATCTTCAGGATCAACCACACTCCCCCCAGTGTTGTGGAGAAGTTGCCGTACGGTAGCACGTCTAGGCAAGCCCATTAAGTAGTAGGTATCAGTCGAACATGTCTGTTTCTTTTATACTCTACTCGGACCGAATTATACTACTTTCATGAGCGGAACTGGTTCGGCTCGATAAGAGCGGAGATAGAATTTACCAAAGAGAATTAGATCTCCGCTCTCTACTTCACTCCGATCGCGATAAACCCTTCCAGATCAACCCATGGTCAGTTCCGACTTTTACCCATATGTGTTCAGTAATATGACCGTGTACAGGATCCAAGCCTTGCCTCAAACATGGCGGAGGTGCTGCTGACTGTTCAAATGGAAAGGTTACGCGTGGAAGAGGCGTTGGTCGCGCGCGATACCGCGGTAGCTCACCTTGAGGATGCGTATGTCTCTGTGCGTCAAAAGGCTGATACGATATTACGCCTCGAGCAAGAATTAGAAGTGTTCAAACGTGCCTCCACTCCCGCAAACACGAACCAGAGCAGTTTGGAAACAGCTTCGAAACCTCCTGGGACACCACAGCCAGACCCCGACCGAGGGTTGGAAGGGTTTGATACGAAGCGGGTATGTACCATATGTCACGTTGTTCAAAGTGTGAAAAGAGGACTGAAACGGAGTTTCATCGCAGGGTGATACCCCTCGAGAGTCGAGTGAACTTCCATGCACACCTGACAAACTGGGGGATAGCCTACAAAGTAACTCGGCTTACTGCAGGCCAGTCTACATCAGTGGCTCCGCATTGGTCAGGGAGCCGTATATCCCGACAACCCTTGATGCAGAGAGCCGAGTAAGCACGTACATGCGCCTCATTTGCAAGAATGCTTTTCGCAGTGTAGGTTTCTGCTTCTCCCATTCCAGATATAGGCATTTCCGCCGAACGGATGATCACCGCGAGACAAGCAATGCTAGCGGCTCTTCCTCTACCGTCGGGTATCCCAGACGATGCATTACAGCCAATCATGATTCCTCCCCCTCATACCATCCATGAATTCCTTGGAAATGCTTCCGGCGTAAGTCTATTCCGTGTTTAGTATGCAACACTAACGCCTTCAAGTCTCTGAAGGATCTGTGAGCACTCTTTTCCGACATCATCTAATTTCATCTCGACTTTGAACCTGGATCTTGGAATTGAACAAATCATGGTCTTCCAGGCTGCAAAGCTATAGAGTCCTCTCCCAGCCGACGACATACTGGTGTCCTGACAGGGAAGAACACGGGTATTTCCTTACCCCAGCATTCAAATGCAGCACAAATCCGCGCGTCACGACAGCTCATCGGTGGTTCACTGTTGATGTGATTGGTCAAATAAGCAAACAGACGGGTGAGGCGATGCGTCATCCTGACACCGACCTGACCAGTCTCCCTAGAGTGTTTTTACAACAAGGATGGCAAGTGGTATTACGCCGGTACCTACAAGGCCTTCCGGATGGACGATCTCACAGTTCAAGAGTGGGAGGCTCTTTCGACTGAGGTAATCGTTAAATTCTACACGATGTCTTCCATGGACCAAGTCGTTTTCGTAGACGACCCAAGCCATTGTCAAGGAGACCCTGGCTGGCCGAAAGAGCGTGTCACCGCAGAACCATTACGAAACATCCCAGCTGTACGCCGTGGGGGCTTTGCGTGTTGCTTGCATCGGCCTGCATTGCGTTGGTTTCAGCGAAGACCTGTATCGCGGCGTGATCGATCAATCAAGATACGTTTACTGGGCCCGATCTGCCCCTTGGACATCTACGACCACACAAAGCGAAGCAAGCGACGACACTCCATCTACCCTACCCTGAAGATTCTTCTCTTTCGCGTTCAAGTATACCTTTTTGGCAGATGTTGCATGTTCCTGTGATCGATAGCATTGTATTCCCATCCAACAATACGAAAAGAGGCTGAACTAGGACTTTTGTAGTGTAAAGATGCAATGATACACTATACACAAAATACTAGACTACAACTTCACCTGTGGTGCGATTTCCCCGCCAGAGAGTGTTGCACCTCCATCAAGTAAAATGTGTGCACCAGTGACATGTGCACTGGCTCGAGAGCAGAGGAAGAGAGCGATTCCAGCGATATCAGAAGGGTAACCATAGCGTCCTGAGAACAAATAGTTTACTAGACAAGTTTATTCAGTGAATATCGTACCAGTTGGTTGTAGTGATGCAATCTTTTCCTCTCCTGCTGCCTTGAAACCATATGAGGTCATCTTACTGGGAAACATTCTGCACAACATGTCGATCATTTGTCAAGTTGAAGTCTATTGATCAAAACGTACCCAGGGCAAACCGCGTTTACCCTGTTTCAGTCCGAGTGAGCAACACAAACAAAACAGGTCGAATATCGCGTACATGATCTTTTGAGGTGCTAATTTGAACGCCAATATCGAAGTAAGATGATTGACTGCTGCTTTGCTAACATTGTCTATGTATTTGGACCAGGTGAGGGGGTGAAAGCAAAGGATGCAAAACACGACTGACAGCTGTATGTTCCGTATCCTTCGGGGCTCAATACACTTTCAACCCTTGCGGAGACACTCATGATCGATGAAATATTGAGAACGTGAGAGGGGTCTGTCGCGGTCGCCTCCTTGGCTAGCCATGGTAACAGCCTCGTCTCCTCAATCGGCCGCCTACAGGTTCACGAAAAGTAAGCACTCACCCAACAGTCACTTGAGATCACGCGTCAGAGACAACAAAGAGGGATTCAATCCAACACTCACGATAGAATATGCTCTTCACATTGACGGCCATGATCTTATCCCAACCCTTGTCCTCTGGGACAGCCTCCAAAGGTGATCCCCATGACGCACCCGAGTTGTTGACCAGGATGTCGAGTTTCTTGGCCGGTTCGCGCTCGGCGAGGGCAGCAATCAAGGCATCCACCCCAGCCTTGTCCTACAGAATGGACGCGTGCGAACGCGTTGCTATCAGCACCTAGGACGCGTGTGCTACCCCGTCGCGAGTGACTCACGCTGAGGTCCGCCACGATGTAGTGTGTGCTACCAAGCACGAGCCCATTGAGCTCAGCCGCTGTCTGGAAGAGAAAGGGTGAACAAAGTACCTCTCGTGAGAATGTGGCAGACCTCTTTGAGTTGGGTCTCCTTTCTTGCTGCGATGTAGACTCTGGCGCCGTTTTGTATCAGCGCTGAGGCGATCGCCTTGCCGAGACCGGTCCCCCCACCCGTCACGAGCGCTGGGATGTACGATATAAGCGCGAGTGTAGGCACGGTACGGTGGTAACAGTACTATTACCTATCTTCCCATGGACGTTGAACAGGGATTGGAGGGAAAGATCTGAAAAACGAGCGACATGGGTATACGTTGAACGGTACTTCAAGGATGGGCTCACCCAAGCCAGACATAGCAAGTCGAGGATGAAGCACGATCGGTCACTTCGGGCCGGTTCTGAGTCGCCGCGTGTGTTTGTTCAACGCGCATGATTCTTCGATGTTCAAACAACAAGAGACGTTCATTCGGTTGAAAGTTTCGGGCGGCGGTCTCAGGTCTCAGGGACAATGAGTTGGTCTCACATTCATGCATTGTCTTTTCTCCGCTTTTATCAGGTTCATTCGCGGTCGCTCACATGTGGTACAAGCACCTGATCCTGGTGGTCATGGTCATAGCGGCGTCATAGGGCGTAAAAGAGAGACCTCATGAAACGATCTCCGCAGCAAGGTCATCCAGAATTCGTCGGGCTATTTTCATGCGTACGGTTCGATAGCAACTGTGCTAAATTTAACACCTCGGTGGTTTGCGATATACGACATGGACACCCACCTCGTGGTCATTTCCGCAGGGTGGCGGCCTGACATTGTGTTCGCCGTTTGCCGACACGCAACGGCCACATGTGTCTGTATAAGATCGTCAAGGACACCAGGAAACGGCTGCGTACCTTCCTTCCGTCGCCCACTCCCATATGCATTCGTTCCATGTCATCTTAATTGCCTTCCTGCTGGACTTGACGGCTGCTTTACCCTATCATGGGCCTCTGGCGATCCCGATATACAAGAAATCATCCTTGACGATGAATGGGATAGTCGACCTAGATTCCGCTCGTGCTCACATTGCGCATTCAGAACGGTAGGCGTCTGGTATCGAATCTCACCCTTCCCGTCTGATCCGTGATAACCAGCAAGTATTTAGAAGGGCTCGCTGTCCTTCAGCGTCGCAATGGCGCATCATTCTCTTCCAATTCTCTCCCCTTTTCTCGACGTGCTGCGGCTGCTGAGTCACTTACAGATGATGGAAACTCGAGGTGGTATGGCACAATTTCGGTAGGGTCCCCTGCCGTCGAGT
>JBBPUD010000300.1:0-29915 GCA_038094475.1 Phylloporus aff. rhodophaeus
GGAGCAACAACGATGGAGTCTCCCGTATGTATGCCAAGCGGATCAAAGTTCTACATAGTGGGTCGGTCATTGGAAGGAAGTGCCCAAGCAAAGCACAAACCTCCATGTTACAGACTGTTATGCAGTTATCCCGACAGTCACGGACGACTTCATATTCAATCTCTTTCCAGCCTTTCATACTCCTCTCGACAAGGACCTGAGGACTAGTCGCGAATGCTTTGCTGCACAACGCGCGTAACTGCGCTTCGTCCTGCGCAAAGCCCGAGCCCAAACCACCAAGAGCGTAAGCAGCCCGCACGATGACCGGGAAACCAATCTCCCGGGCAGCAGCGATCGCCTCATCGGTCGTCGTCGCAGTACTGGATTGAGCACAGCGCTCACCAATGCATTCCATCTCGCGGGCGAATAGCTGGCGGTCCTCTGTGGCGATGATAGTCTCAATTGGCGTACCAAGTACCTGTACACCAAGAGCGGCAAACTCGTCCTTGAGCTTGATGCCAACATTTAACGCGGTCTGGCCACCAAAAGTGACGTATATGCCATCAGGTTTTTCATACTTGATTATCTTTCGAACGAAGTCGGGGGTTACAGGGAGGAAATACACCTTGTCAGCCAGGCCCTTTGAAGTCGCAATGGTTGCGATGTTAGGGTTGACGAGGATTGTATATATACCCTCCTCCTTGAGAGCTTTGATGGCTTGCGATCCGGAATAGTCAAATTCTCCAGCTTGTCCGATAGACAGCCCACCAGAGCCTAGAATAAGGACCTTCTGGACGTTGGCACGGGGACGACGCCTTTCGTTTTCCTCTTTCCGACCCCCAGGGAGAGAAATTGGAATGAGCGAACCCGAGGAAATACACTGTTCTATATTTTGAATGAAGACATCGAAGAGAAATTCGGTGTCACGAGGTCCAGGTGTAGACTCTGGGTGGAATTGCACAGAGAAGAAGGGCTTGTTTTCACAGTAGATACCTTCATTACTGCCATCGTTCGCGTTTTTGAACAGCTCCTTCCAGCCTAATGGGAGGGTATCCGTATTGACTTGATAGCCGTGGTTCTGGCTTGTGATGTAACACCTGCCAGACAGTGCGTCCGTACACGGGATGTTGTGACCTCGGTTACCATACTTCATCTTTGACGTTTTGGCACCAGCAGCAAGTGCAAGTAGCTGGTGGCCGAGACAAATACCAAATATAGGCTTGTCTCCTTTTTGGATTGCACGCGATAGCGTTGTAATCGTGACAGTGAGTGTCGAAGGGTCACCCGGTCCGTTAGAGACGAAAAGTCCATCGAAAGGTTCAGGATCTTCAAGGAAATCGTGATCCCAAGGAACCACTTTCACTTGTACGCCCCGGTTTGTGAAACACCGTATCTGGTTGTATTTCATCCCGACGTCGACAGCGATGACGCGGAGGACGCGTCCTAAAGGGTGCAGTCGGGCCTTGGAGGTTGGTTGGTAGATTCGGGGGGATGATAGTGATACCGCAGCGACCAAGTTATCCTGGTTGGGATCATGGAAGGGGACATCGAAATAATCCTCCCGCCAAGACAAGGATGCAAACGGGGAGGGAGCTCGCGACACCGGCTGAGATTCTGGCACGAGCGAACGCAAGCGACCTCGAGGAGCCCCCGGTCTTCGCGCCAAAACTCTCGCGAGCATTGAACCATTTTGACGAATCTTTTTGGTGAGTGCACGCGTGTCGACACCATAAATTGCAGGGACACCGTTTTCCTTGAGCCATGTACCGAGAGAGGAGTTCGCTAGAAAGTGACTGTAATCGTCCGAGTATGAGCCAACGACCAGCGCGGCGATGTGAATACGCGACGACTCGAATTCCGATGGCAGTTGATCAAGGTAGGAATGGCGCTGTGGGACACCATAGTTGCCGATGAGGGGGTAGGTGAGAATGAGGATCTGACCCTCATACGATGGGTCCGTGAGTGATTCAGTATAGCCAACCATCCCTAAACATCAAGTCGGTATTTGCTTAGAGATGATAAGATGAAAATGCCTAACCAGTTTGAAAGACACATTCACCAGCTACACTCTTGTCCTCTGCGCCGAAGCTGATTCCCCGATAGGCAGTACCATCAGATAGCTCGAGAACAGCGTCAAAGAGCGCGTGTCGAGCCTGAACGGGAGCAAAACAGATGGGTTGAACGAGATTGCCATTCACCTTGCTCACAGAACGAGACAAAGCTGGGCGGTGGAGATTGGCCATGGCTCTGAGTTCTGGTCCACTTTGCCCTCCACCAAGGATGACAAGATTTGGTGGAGAGGAAAGAGGAGAAGGAAAACATCAGGACCGCATAACATGTACTAAACTATCTGTTGATATCTGTTTGTACAATCAGCCCTGGTGACCCGAATCAGGCACGTCAATTGCGAATCCACACTATAAGTTGTAGGCTGGTACGGAGAAAACATAAAGTAGCAATACCCCGAACAAAAACTGCATAAAAAGGTGAGATATAGTCCGTCAAAGCGAATCCTTGAATGCTGTTTCCGAATCACCATCAACAACGAATGTAGCATTACTGTATGGTTCCTGGAGCGCCAAGAGCGCCACCCCATCTGGACCTTCGGCCGCACCAAAATCTTCATCGGCAACGATTGCTCCAGTCCGCCGATCCAAACGGAATGTCAGGCCAGCCAGATTTTCTCGCATGCGTTGCTCATTGTCGTATGGTAGGAGAAGGTCGCCAAAACCAGACCGTGATGTCAAAGACACAATGGCAGCAATAGAACCAGGGGGACTTGTCAGCCATAGTCGGCGTCGTGCCTGTCTGTGCAAGTAGTGTGTCACAAATCCGATAAGACCGATGAGGATCACCAGTGGAGACAGGAAATAAGTGGGAAGTGCTCTAAAACCAACCATGAGATTTTGTGGGCCTAGAACCGAACAGAAACCTCACTCTACAAATAGACGTAGGACTTCAGATGTAAGTTGCGCAGGAATAGTCGTGTTACCCGCGAGGAAATAGTTGGCTTGAGCAGCGACAGCAAGATGTTGGGTCTGTAGGCATATTAGAAAAGAAGACCGTGTCTCAGATGTCACAATACTTGCATAGATTGTCTTAGTGGCGTTAAGAAAACCATATTCACTCTGAAAGACCGATGACGGTCCACCAGGTTGCAGGGTTGCGTAGCGGTAGATTGCATCAGGAATACCAAAATTAATCGCCAGGGCCCTTGAAGAAACGTAGGAGTTGTTGCTCTGGTTAAACACGACCCTGCACCAAATTGGTCATTATGTTGGACAAGTCAAGCATAGATACCCACCCATTGTACAAGCTTCCGTTCAGAGGGCTCCCAGTAACATTATTACTGGCCTCATCTGGGGTTATTATTGTACACGGGCCAAGCGAACTGTTGCTGAGATCCATCGACGTCTGTACTGTGAACGCACGCATCGTCGGGCTGCAATACACGCTTGCCACTTGCGGGTTATTGGTGTTGAGGTAGAACCAGAACACGACAGGCTGAAATACAATGTCGAGATTTGACGAAGCGCAACTACTAGCATTGGCGACACTCCATTGATGGGTTCCATTGTCGGGATTGAACACGTTACTCGTAGAACATCCTCCAGAGAATGCAGTTGATGCAACGTAGCTTCCGTTTACATTTGTCACGTTGAGTGATGTAGGATTGGCACAATTAACCTCGGTCTGGATGGCAGTAAGGTTCACGGCAAGAGTACCGTTGAGGTAGGAACCTGGTGGAGCCTAGCAAAAACATGGGGCATCGCTTAGTAGTGCACAAAGACTGAAAATTGCCTTACCTGGAATTGTGCTGCGGACCAGGCCCCGTGGACAAAAGGTGGATCTATCAAGTTGCTATAGACTGCAGGAGTCAGAAGACTCGTCTCCTCGTGACCGATAAGCCCATACCCGAAGCAAGAGCGAACTAATTTGGTGACCTGAGTCAAAACATTCTACCTCGGTAAGTAAATGACCTACCCCTGTGGAGGCGAGGAAGGCGTCGAGTTCATTTATGGCAGGTGAGAGCCCAATGGTACCCGTAAGAAGAGCTGTAGCGGCTATCGATCACGTCAACTAGCAAGCTTTGATGAGAAGTACGCGAATCAAACCAGTTGTATGGGGAACTTGTCGCACTTGCAAGAGGGCACTGGCCAGAGGTTGCAAAAATATGGCAGAAAGTGATATAAACGTCGAAACGCATATCAAGAAGTGTTTATGCAATAACGCATGGTAAAGGACCGCCAGTCGACTGTAGAAAATGTCAGCGTACTAGAACTTGAAGCAAAAGAAGGATATTACTTTGGAGCAACCTGATTCATTTGTTCTTAGTAAACATTGAAAGGCAAAGATGAGTACTCACATAATCCAGAAGGATACTACGTTTGGCAGGCGCCTTCCCCTCGGAGAGGGCCACATACGGCTATATGAAAGATGTGGTGATTGTTACACAAAATTACATGGTGACATACTTGATACCATCGAAGCATCCAATCTGCTACCGACCAAAAGTACGCGAGCGGTACAATGAACAGAGTAGGAAAAAAGGACTGATTGCCATTGTCGTCAGTAGACAAGACAAGAAATAAAAGTGCTACAATCACCGTTAAAAATTGAGTGGACACAAAGCTGAAAATATTTTTAGAAGGGACAGCGAAACCTATGACTGTCACACAACCAGCAGGTCTGGATTGCAGTTGATGTACATACCATTCCGCGTATTTGATATATGTAATGCGACCTGCAATCCAATGCCAAGGGCTACCATGAGCGCACAGATCGTGCCGACAAACCAAAAGTTGAGCACGAGAGGTTCCTGTAATAATTCAAATGGATGGTTAAGAAAACTCGAGGTGTGATGCTACCACATACATATCGCGGTGGCCTTCTGCTTTCTTTCGGAGTGGGTATCTTGTTCACGGAGTGTTGAAATCGAGGTGAAATCGGGGTAGCGAGTGGGCCAGAGTCCGACCTGTGGATGCCGCTCATGGTCGTCGACACTGGCAGAAAGCAGGGCTGTTGATGCGGTGCCACATGTAATTAGGTACACCGCTTGATCGGGTTTAATAAACTGACATGAAGGACACTGGACGCCTTGCGGGCGCAACAAACCTGCAGGCCAGCGGGTATCGGCAAGCTAGACGAGGCGACAATGACTTGGACGTGTCTGCAACGCCGACTTTTACATGATCTGCTGTCGTAACAACACGCGGGTGGTGGGAATTTCTACACCGCCACTGAATTGGGTCGCCGCTTTAAATTTAAGCGTACACCCTTGACCCGGCTTGCACGTTCTCGTTTTTGACCACTCATCCATCGTGTCCCAACGCCATCCTTTGACGACGTCCTTTTTCTGACCCTCCACGTACGTGTCTCCTCTCGTCGTCGCGTCTGCGCCGTGTGTTCTGCGCGTCGAGCGCGACCTCTTGGTGGCGTCGAACTCGTTCAGTCCAATCTGATCGCTCTCTTTTCAGCATGCGTGAAATCGTCCACATCCAGACCGGCCAGGTATGCTCATCGTGTTTTTCTCCAACCATCCCACTGACACGTGTTTTCAACTACAGTGTGGTAACCAAATTGGTAAGCCCTCGCTCTTGTCCCCCCGCTGTCGTGTATTCATCTGTCAAAACAGGTGCAAAATTCTGGGAGGTGGTCTCCGATGAGCACGGTATTGAGAAGGATGGTCTTTACAAAGGAAACAATGACATGCAGCTCGAGCGTATCTCGGTCTACTACAATGAGATCGGGTCAAACAAATACGTTCCTCGAGCAGTCTTGGTCGACCTTGAGCCCGGAACCATGGACTCTGTCCGCTCCGGTCCTCTCGGTAGCCTTTTCCGCCCCGACAACTTCATCTTCGGACAGAGTGGTGCTGGTAACAACTGGGCAAAAGGACGTAAGTTGTTCATTTTGTAGAGTAATGCTGAATGCCCTAACTCGTGTCTCAGATTACACTGAGGGCGCGGAATTGGTCGACTCCGTCTTGGATGTAGTACGGAAAGAGGCTGAGGGTACTGACTGCCTCCAAGGTCGGTCCTCTTGAACTTGATGTGTCAATATATAAATAATAATTAACAGGTTTCCAAATCACTCACTCACTTGGTGGTGGTACTGGCGCCGGAATGGGCACTCTTCTCATGTCCAAGATTCGGGAGGAGTACCCTGACCGCATGATGTGCACGTATTCAGTCGTTCCCAGTCCCGCCGTCTCGGATACCGTTGTTGAAGTGAGTCCTTTGTTTTCTCCGCAACTATTCCGTTGACACTTTGTAGCCCTACAATGCTACCCTTTCGGTCCATCAACTTGTGGAAAATTCTGACGAAACTTTCTGCATCGATAATGAAGCACTTTACGACATCTGTTTCAGGACCCTCAAGCTTTCGACTCCCACCTATGGTGACCTCAACCACCTGGTATCTTTTGTTATGTCGGGTATTACGACCTGCTTGCGTTTCCCTGGCCAATTGAACTCGGATCTTCGCAAGCTCGCTGTCAACATGGGTATGTTGCACTTTTTAGTCCAGTTTCGCGTAGACTAACGTATGGCTGTAAAGTTCCCTTCCCTCGTCTTCACTTCTTTATGACCGGGTTTGCTCCCCTGACTGCCCGTGGCAGCCAACAATACCGTGCTGTCACCGTACCCGAGTTGACACAACAGATGTTTGACGCCAAGAACATGATGGCCGCCTCTGACCCAAGACATGGCCGTTACCTCACTGTAAGTTTAGAGATAAGCTGTTGTCGCTGCCTCACTTTTCTTTCATAGGTTGCTGCCGTCTTCCGTGGCAAGGTTTCCATGAAAGAAGTGGAAGAGCAGATGCAAAATGTACAGAACAAGAACTCGGCTTACTTTGTGGAGTGGATTCCCAACAACGTACTCTCAGCACAATGTGACATCCCTCCTCGTGGTGTCAAGATGGCTGTTACGTTCCTCGGCAATTCCACTGCCATCCAAGAACTCTTCAAGCGTGTCAGTGATCACTTCACTGCCATGTTCAAGCGTAAAGCTTTCTTGCATTGGTACACGCAAGAGGGTATGGACGAGATGGAGGTTTGTATTCCCACTTTACTATTGTCTTACCATACTCAATATCTTGGGTAGTTCACGGAGGCTGAGTCGAACATGCAAGATCTTATTGCCGAGTACCAGCAATACCAGGATGCAACGTAAGTGTGCAAACAAATGTGCCCAGGCTACTGCTGACGTGGTTGATAGTGTCGAGGAGGAAGGAGAGTATGAGGAGGAAGTACCAGGGGAGGAGGAGCAGTAGAGACTAAAACAACATTGCAATTCATGATTGCTTTCCGCCCATTTCCTTTTTCTGTTTACGATGAAAGCTTAGGTACTCCTCTATTGGTCTTCCTTTGTGTTTGATGCCCTTGTCCTTAATTTCACGCCATCGTTACCCTAGTCAGCATATGGAGCTTGTTTAGAATACCCAAAAGCAAACAAGTGCAAACATTTCTATCCTCAAGGTTGAAAGTGAACTTTCATGTTCAAGACAAATTCTTTATGCCTTGGAACTCGTTTGCAGCACCATTTGTGTACAGGCGCAGTAACTTTTTCATTGCAGCTCCTGAAGTGGCTTTCTGGTGCAACAAGAACTGTCTATCTCAGACGACCCTTTCTTTGCCAGCAACAGATGTCTTTGTAGTTTCTATTGCTAGGCACAACAAAAATTGGGAGTGTACAAATTTTTAAAAACGTGGTATTGTGAGACCTGAAGCTTGATCGACTGCGACAAAACCCAGTTTGACGAAAGAAAAGAAATGCTGTTGAAGCGAAATAATCAGTCAACGATCTCTACCATGGATGGCTTTGTGATCCTGGCCGAGACTCAAACGATGGATCCTCGTCCTGAGGAACGGAGCAGCAACGCGAGGACGATGAATTTGTCCCAACCTTCAATCCCCCAAGCAATTATACCCATCGTAGAGTCAATAGCCTGTAAGGTTGTCCAGAGGTGGCGATCGATCCGGATGTCTTGGTAGACAATGTTTGAGCAGTGTGGCAATGTTTCTTGGCCAGGATCATCAAGTGGTTACAAATCCTTCCCGAGTGTGGAGATGGGTTCAACCCCAGACGGTGGACAAGGGTGATAGCTTCGTCCAACTTTCAAGCCTGTTCAAAGCCCTCGGCCGACCCACCTGCTCTGGAGAGGAAGTGACAGTCCATCCCAGGCGGTAAGAACGCTCCAATTTTCGCAAAGCCGTTTATATCAAGTGGATAGATGAGACGCACGATTCTCAAAAGCAGCGATCGAAATTGGTGGCCTAGTGAACAGAGCGACAGTTCCTCTGGGCGAGGGCGATATTTTTTATCGAGGCCATAGATTTTCTGGAGCTGATTGTAACGGGTGGAACGTTCAAAGCGGTTAGCAAGGTGATAACCCATCTCAGGCGAAGTGGACCACTCCATTGGGTCACTGGTTCCTCTGGAGAGTAACTGAACAAGCGAGATTGTTGCTTTGCTGCATTTCACCTGAGAAAAAAGAGTCCAAATACCCATTGAATCCATCAGTAGAGTGGATTGGATTGAGGATAGAAAGACGCCCGGTAGTACTGCGCAGCGTGTTGAATAACAGGCAGAAAATAGACACCACTGCGAGCATGAGAAATCAGGGCACAAATGTGTTGACTACACACCGAAACCCAGGATCAGAGTAATCACTAGCACGTACTACTACATCCTCCTCAAATTAACCTCCATCATACTCGTCCGAGCTGCAACCAAAACTTATCCTCGTAAAACATCTATCTTGGCTGTAGAATCTCCGACATCCACCAAGAAGGTACCCGTCATCCAGGCATGGTTGGGACTTGAAATCACATGGTTGCCAGTTCAGACATGGCACACGACGGGGAATGCCAGATGGGGCTACCGGTCATAAAGACGTTTGGGGTCACAACAAGATTAATATCACTTACATGCGGACGTCAAGTTCCTGTGCCGAACCGTACCAAATTTCTAGTCCAGGGTTGGTTCCCCGTGCAATCGTTATGAACGTGGAAGACTGCAGGGTGGTATTAAAGGGCGAGCTTTGCTCTCGCAGGCTCTAAGTTTGTGGGGAGAATGTTGCTCAGGCCCAGTGCGTGGCTCCCTCCCGTGGTTGCATTCATCTTTGCCATTCCGCTTGCCGACGCCCAACAGTCCTCGTACACCGCACCAGGCTCCTTCCCCTCCTCTCTGTATACAGAGTACTACCCCACAGCATCCTCCGACCAACCTCAACCAGTTATAACAGACCCAGTTACCGTAACTTTTTGCGTTCTGTGGTTGTTTCGATGTTTGATTTTTTCTATTCCAAGCATCAAGTGTTTCCGTATTCGCTCACTGATCCTAACGATATTCCCCAAGTGAGACCCCGATTTTCACCAAGACTATGATCGCTGATCAGCAAGTTAGAATGATACCATAGATCCCCATCCACTCCCCCCTGTGGCCGATTCTTCAAAGCTTTTAGAACTGGCTGTTGTTCAGGTCAAGTCAATTTCTGTCAACCCGATTTTCGAAAAGGATCCTTGTGCAGGTTGCCAGGCAGCACTAGAGGTTGCAAAATTTCTTGCCCTGAGCGCACCTGACCAGGGATCAAACCTTGCCGTTACCCTATGCGAGTACTTCAAGTACTCGTCGTCCTGTGAAGCGACTTACGGCCCACTCGCGCTCGGGCCGATTCTTACGCAGGTCATGTCACTTGCCGATGTTGGGGGATACGACGGACGAGTGAGTGTTTCCATGGGGTAGAGCACTTCTCGTAGCTCACTCCCCTCAAGCTTCTCTGTGCCGAATTCCTTCAACTTTGCCCCTACCCTGAGACACTGCCTTTAAATGTCTCAGGATGGTTTTCCAAGCCTAAGCCGAATCCTCTTCCCGTACCAAAGCAACCTAGTGGCAAGCGTCTCAAGGTATTACACTTGTCCGATCTCCACATTGACCCACGTAGGTACTTTTGTCTCAATTTGACTTATCGGGTACTTATTGACCTACAGGCTATGCGAATGGAGCAGAAGCGAACTGTACAAGTGGCCTCTGTTGTCGTAGAAATAATCACCATAAGGATAGCCCGCAAACACCACTGCTACCAGCACCCCGATTTGGTTATTTCTGGTGGTGGGTATTTCTTGTGTGTGTTAGTATGTATCTCAAAAGGCTTGCAGCGACTCCCCATACTTATTGATCGCTGCCACTCTCCAAGCTATCCCTCACCTGGCCGGAACAGAGCCCACTCAACTCAATTTCACTCTCTTCACGGGTGATTTGATGGCCCATGATCCCATCGATCAACTGTCAAGGTGAGTCAACCACAATTCTTGAGGTCTCTCACTGAGTATATATCAAAGGGCCTATGTGGAGTATGGAGAGGTAAGGTTGCCAAGATTGCGTTGTATCATTCTAAGACATCTCTAGGTAGTGTTGTATGACCTCATCAAGCGCATCCTCGGGCCAGGCCCTGTTTATGCAACCCTAGGTAACCACGACAGTTATCCATCTGATTTAGCAGCATCCTATTCTCTGAGCGGCACATTGGGTCAGCAATTTGGATGGTGAGTCTGATCTCGCACCAACAGAGTTTGTTGGTGTATTACTTCACATCTAGGCTATACGATCATGTTGCTGCGCTCTGGAAGTATGAGGGGTGGTTACCGAAGGACTCAGTTGAATATTCCCGTACACACTATGCAGCCTACATGGTGAAGCGCGCTGATGGGCTGAGGATCATCAGTTTGAATACCAACTTATGTGCGTCTCCAGACTGAACGGCAGATATGCATCTGTAATGGATCATATTCGTTCTAGGGTACCGGTAAGGGGTTTCAATTTCCCACCAGTCGTTTTTAATCTATCTATAGAGCTAACTACTTCAATTACATCAATGCTTCGCATCCGGACACATCCGGCATGATGAGGTTCCTGTCTGACGAATTACAAGATGCCGAGGATGCAGGCGATCGCGGTATGTAAACAGTCGTATAAATGTGGTCGGTAAGGCTGACGTGAGGTTAGTGTGGATAATCGGACATGTAATGAGCGGGTGGGATGGCACTGCTTCGCTGATGAACCCGACAAATTTATGTACGTGCACTCACACTGGAATTTCATTCTCAGCTAAAACCTTGCGTTCAACAGTTTATCAAATGTGCGTATTCTTGTTATGGTATTCCTGCTACCCTGTTGACAAGATCTAGTGTCGATCGCTTTTCTCCTCATGTTATCGCAAGTCAGTATCAGAGTCTTCCTACCTAATCTTTATAGGTGACCAACCTTGTATAGACATCTTCTGGGGCCATTCGCATCAGGATCAAGTGTCCGTAAGTCCTTCGGAGTTTCTGTCGTCCCAATTTTAGGGACTGGTTATAGATCTATTACACGAACAATGCCACAGTCATGAACGCTGATACTGCTCAAACGCTATCTTGGGCATGTTCCCCTTTCCTTTTTGTTTAAACTTTACTCATCCATACTAGACTGGACCTTCAGTAACCCCTTGGAGCAGCTTGAATGTTGGTTTCCGTGTCTATGATATCGACTCGGCCGTATGTCTATCGTGTTCCTGGAGGAGTATATACCAACCTTGGGTTATTTATAGACTTTCGAGGTTATTGATGCTTACACGTAAGTCACAACCTACCCGGCAATTAGTACAGAGCAGCCTGATGTTGTCTCCAACAGCTATAAAGCCGCCGTCGAAACCTTCCCTGACTTAGACCCACAGAAAGAGTTTGGACCCACATTCGAGCTAGAGTATAATACTAGAGAAGCATACGGTGCAAGTATCCCATGGAGCGACGATGATCCATTGAACGCAACCTGGTGGCAACTTGTGACGGAAGGTGCGTCCCGAGACAGACAGGAGTCTGAGAGCTCCAACTGACATTTTCATCATAGAAATGACGGTTAACTCCACCCTAGTTGACGTATGTGGATACCACGTTTAAGATCGAGTGTCGTCCCTGACGCCGAACCAGCTCTTCAATACCTATCAGGGCAAGAGCTCCATTTGTACCCTTGACTGTACGGGAGAGTGTGCGACCGCTAGAATTTGCTACATTCGTAGTGGGTCTGCTAGCATTGCTCAGGAAAACTGCCCCAAAGGGCATGGTTCAGTTCGGTAAATGTCATCGCCCTAGTCCGTTCCAACACCCGCTTAATCACCTTGTCTACAAGGACACGAGATCCCGAGAATTGTGCCCTTGCTGCACATTCTCTAAATGCGGCATTTTATGTCCAACCTGGTACTAATTAGAAACGCGAACTCGATCGAGATAACTTTGTGCTTGAAATCCTGGTGCTCGTTAACTTTTGCTATCCACTTTTGTATGCGATCCCTTCCAAAGTGTCGTACGGTATAGTCCATCTTTTCCCTCTCGTCTTCAATCTGCATATATAACCTCCACTTTTAGGTCTATGTAACGCCGCGATGTGCAGAAACCTTCGGATTTCTACATGTACATCTGTGTCAATTGATTGTGCGGGATACCCAAATGAAAAGAAGCGCAAAACGTTCCTTCACCTAGGTTAAAAGTGTGCTATTATGTTCATGGAAACTGTACCCAATTTTTTATACCCTTTGTGCAACACCATTGTGTACTGGGACTGTAACCTTTTCATTGCAGCTCTTCTGAAGTGGCTTTTTGGTGCAATGAGAACTGTCTGTCTCAGACGACCCAGACGACCCTTTTCTGCCAGCGAACGGTTGCTCTTCATATATTCTATTGCTAGGCATACAATAAAAGTTGAGAGTGTACAAGTCTCGGAGACTCAAAATGGCGGTATGGTCTCTTGTCAAACTAACAATTTCAAAAAAAAACCATTTCAATTCTTAGCCTGATCGATTGGACAACAAGAAACAGAGCACTTTTGACAACCAAGAAAACAGATTTCAACAACACGCTCTTTAAGTAAGCAAATAAATCAGAGCGTGGATCGATTACCAGTCGTCATCGTCCGAAAAGTCGTCCGCGATCGTGGGTCGAGGTCCCGGGGCGTTGTCGTTGGAGTCGGCATCGTTTGGATCCATGTCGGCTGGATCAACCTCCGGAATGGCTTCTTCCGCGGCAAGCGGCGCCAACAGCTGCGCACACTCAGGCTCGTGCTCTACCCGCTCCTTGTGCTGCTCGTCGATGGCAAGACCTTGCGCCATAGACAGCCACATGTGCAACTGCAAACTGGAACGTGATGGAATAGATGCCAACGTGTCAATCAGCGGGATGGAGCAGAAAGGACTTACAGGCTGTCGTCGCCGGCGCATGTCTTGGTGTCCGTTTGCATGTGCAGTATCTTGGCGCTACTAGGGACAGTGTGGCCTGCGGAGGTCTCCATCACGGCTTTCACGAGCTTTTGTATGTCGACGAAGTTAGCGTTCGGGAGAGAAACGGGGCTTGTGCCCTCCTCAACCTTGCACGAACCCTAAGTGCTAATTACACGGGGTAGCGACTGACGTGTGCGAACACGTACCTTGACAGCGGTGGGGGAGAGCAGGTCAGAAAGCCCAGAGGAGTACGAGTCGGCGTTGATGCCCGCATGCGCAAGGATGACACGCGCCATTTGTTCGTCGTGCACGAGCACTATCATAGGGATCCCACTCTTGTTTGCATCGTGTTTGAACAAGTCTCGTAACCGCGAGTCAAGCTTTGCTTGATTGTCTTCGACGACCTCAGAAAAGGAGGGGTTCTAACGGCAGTGTTAAGGTGACTTGTATAAGGTGTCTATGTCGGAATACGTACCCTAGAAGGATTTTTCATTTTCTTGTCTGACAGTAAATTGAAGTGGATCGTCGAGCCCGTGAGCTGCTCAAAAAAGGAAGGGAACAAGGCGTCAGTCCACCCAATGTCGACTAGTAGGGGCTCTTCAAGACGTTGGTTTCTAGGCCGATGATCGGTCGACCACTCTCCAAACACCAGCGAGAGGACACGAACACAGCTCAGCCAAGGCGGAAGGGCCAGTCCGACCTTGGTTGGCTCGAGATCCCTCGTGAGAAGTCTATACAGAACCCTAGAGTACATTAGCGAACGCGGCTCACCACTAACTCGAGGCGGCTTACCTTTGATGTTCAAAGTATCCTCTGTAGTGAACAGTGTCGGAGCCTGTCTTGACATACCCTCGGTTCGCCTGACTATTATCCTCTGGGGCTTCGTGTTCCCGCCTGTTCTTGTTGCGTGGGCGTTGTTTGTACGTGGCGATCTTGGCGGAGAGCTCCTTGAACGAATTAAAGTAGATGGGGGACAACGAAAGAAAGTTGGACGCTTTCCACGGGTCTCTTGGCAGTAGAAGGCGATGCTTTTGGGAGAACTGCTGCGCCTGTTCGCCGGACATCAACAAATAAGAAGCACCTGAAGGGAGAATGCCTGCGAGTGGCATAAATGAAATCATGGATGCGTGCCACTAGTGTATGAACATACCCAAGACGAGCTCGACCGGCGAGTCCTGTCCCCCTGGCCTGAAAAGCTTCGATTTCGAGGCAGCAATCACCTCCATCAACGGTTTATCGTCAAACTTTTTGAACCTGGATTCTGCCGTTTAGTACGCGAGATGCCACGCGGGCCAAGCGATGCTCACCATCCATTGGAGTGGGCTCTATAGCCTGTTATTTGATAGTAGTCTGTCTCAGGGTACAGCTCCAACATTCCGGCCTTGCAAGTGGCACTGTTCTCTGCTCAGATCCTTGTTAGTATTGATGAAAGACTAAGTTGACTTCAATATTGATGAAACGCGCGTCACGGTCACGTGATTCTCATTAGTCTGAAGGTACACACGTAAATACGCTCCTCATGATGGTCCGTTAGGCTGCGATATCTGCGATACTTCTTTAGATATGGCCTTTGCATTTTTTCCTTTTCCCGGTGGTGGGGGATGGTAGACTTTTTCCTAAAATTAATCGTGACTCGTGAGCGTACAGCACACGGAAAGTCGAAAACATGAAAGCTTGCCTTCTTCTTCTTGGGCTCCTTTTGTGCATTTGGATCTGGGTACGCAAGTTGCTCAATCTTTTGCCACTCCCCGTTCGCGAGGAAAGCCGCCCGTATAGGTTCTAACAGACTGACGATTGCTTCTCTCACATTTGCCTTGAGATCGCCTGGATGTATCTTCTTTGCTGCATAGTCGTCCTCCAGCTCCTGGTATGTCTTGTAATGACTCGGTCCCCCGCCCTTCTCCCGAAAGATCGTGAATACCGTCCCTTCCGGGGCATCATCTGCCACGAACGGCTTTTGAGATCCCGTCGCCTCCTTGCCTTCTTCCTCATCCTCGCCCGTATCACCCCGTAGTCGCTCCAAGCGTAGTTCGCTTATGGGTATCAACACAGCCTTGATGAACGCAAGCAATCCATTCTCCGTCACGTTCCCCTCTTCACAGAACGCTTTCTTGATCTTTCTTTTCACAGCTTCAGGCGTATCCAAGAAATCAATCTTGGAATCGGGGTCCGAAGATGACATCTTGCCGCCCATCAGTCCCGGCACCATGGTATTCATCAGATGTGCCCGCTTGGCATAGCCCAACCTCGGCAAGTACAGTTCCGCGTAGGTGAAAATCTTGCGCTGCATGCCAGGGAGGAATCAAATTCAAGACCGGTTTCGATAGCCCTTCTGAAACGCACCTGGTCTGCACCACCAAACTGGAAATCGACATCCAAATACTGCTCATCGAGTGCTTGTAGTCCAGGGTAAATAAGCCCGCTCAGTAACGGACTCTCCACCTGCTTCACGACCTCCGATCCCGCCTTCTTGGCATCGTGTTCCGTCACGATCGTGCAGAGTTTATAATTATCCAAATTGTATTCTCGAGAGAGTTGGTAGCTAGAGCCCTGTACGAACGTCAGCTTTGACGTGGGTATGCCGAGCGAGGTGAAGACGGCTCGGAGGACGAATTCATAGTATTTCGTTCTGTGGGCGACTAGATCTAGAGGTGCCTTGAGGTTATCAAGAAATGCGTGGACGTCTTAGACCGGTGGGTTAAGAGCTAGGTCTTCTTGATCAAAGCGTAGTTTTGGCGTACCAGCAAGGAGAATCTTGACCTCTACGCCCGCTCTCAGGAAGTCTGCGATCTTGGTTAAGGGAACAAAGTACCCGATGTGTGCTGCAAGAGAATGGTAAGTCCTTTACAATGTTCAGACGGTGAACGTACGGCGTCCAGTTGGTGTGGTCCCTATCGTAAGTAGTGAGTCAATCCCCTTGTTCAAGGACGCGAAATGGACTGCCTACCCCAGTAGGCTTTCGGTGATCTCCCCTCGGTGAGAATGCTCTTAATAGTGTCGCCTCCAAGAACTTCTTGAAGTCGGCGGGTGATCAAGTTGTATTTTTTCGTTGCTTGTTCCTCTGATGCCATCTTTTGGTAAAGGACGTGGTAGTGGAAAAGAAAGATGAGTCTGTAGATGACTCAAACCACACTGGATATTATCAGTCTCTTCCACGTGGCTAGATCCGGGTCATTCCTAATTACAGACTCATATTGACTCGAGAACTATGGAAGATCCCAGTCAGAGTCGTCAGATTCCTAAACACGTCCTCCGCTGTCCACCCGGAATTGGAATCATCGCTCGCAAAGAGTCGGTCCAAACATCTGAGGATCGATACTGGTCAGAGCCAAGCAAATAGTCGCTTGGCCGCAGTTTTTCTCATCTTGGCAATGATGTCCAGAATACCTGGTTGCGGATGATCGCCAGCAATGGCTGGCGTTTCATACCTACCCTGCAACTAGATGAGCATGGAGGATCGCGATGGATTCAAAAGACGCACCACAGGTACCAAGGGTGATCCGCAGAGGGCATCTAAGGTGACAAGCCGATCAGTTGCGCTGTGATTGGTCGTGCTGGGTCTGACCGTTGGCTCAATGCTTCGAGACAATGATGACCGGAACTCACTGCGAGAAGTAGGCGTTACTGCCACCAGTTTAACGATGTGCACGACAGACATTGCTCTTGTTAACGTGTTTTTTTCCACAGTTTTTCTAGTATTTTTCGTTTTCCAATTTCGTTGACAGACGGGATTTTCTGCCAAGGTCTGTGACCAACGAAGACAATGTTCGATGAATAGGACTAACAAGGAACTAGCAACACACCTTATGGGAGGATGACCATGAATCGTCTCTGGTTCGATGCATATGGCATCAAGACGCTCCTTGAGAGTCAATACATCGAGAGCCCGGCCTCGCTTGCCCTTTGATCTTGTAATCTTGGCGCATGGCCAAAGGGGAGACAACAAGACCGAGTCGCAATGCAAGCACGGGGTTGCGGGGTCTCGAATGTTAGCGACTAGAGGTTGTGTCCTCTTCCGATACAAGAGGAGACCAGGAGGCTTCGGTGGAACCACTGGCTTGTTTGTATGGACGTAGTGAAGAGGACCTGATTGACCTCGATGAGTTTCCTCCAAGCCCACTGGGGAATAGTGTTCCTGTAGCCGCATCGTTTCAGCTACGATGTGAACGAAGAGACGAAAAGGATTACCTCGAAGCTACAGCATGCTTTAGGGTTTTGAAATGAACGTGGTTCTCGAAGAGAATGAATGCTTTCAAAAAATGGCGTGTTTTCAAGAGAATGTGTTTGGCTTCCAGGCGACCTAGAGGACGAATATGTGGCACAAAAAGCTTTCTGATGTGCCGAATGAGTCAAAGCCTTAAGGTAAGACAAATGTACTATACCCTTAAGTTGAGGTATCCCGGGACCCTCCGAAGCGGTGGTGCTTGAAACTCTGGCGTACGGGCTTCTCTGTGCAGAGAGTTCGTGTCACATGCCGTCTCAGCTGGTGACATACTCTGCATGGTTGGAAGGATGTTCAGATTCTATCCAATGGCCGTTAGAGATGAAGCGTAACGAACTTTGGCGAAGTCAGCTCACCTTCAGGTCGGTAACCTTTCTTCTCCTGCGAAGTGTCCGATTGCTCTGCAAAGTCTCTTCGAGGGATACCTCGGAATGCTCAGAGTCACTGGCGCAAGGTTCCACAGGCTCATAGTTGGTGCAATTGGGGAGCAATGTGGGTTGCCAGAGCTCCCTGTCTTCGGATACAAGACCCCTAAAAGAAAGTGGTGGGGGTTGGACAGTCGCCTCAATGTCATACTCATCCGCAAGTGGCTCCTCAGAGATATGAGTGAGGAGTTTTGGCACATAGACGGCAAGCGCTTGCCGGAAGTCGTTGAGTCCGTCCTCAGCGCGAGTTATGTCAAGACTTGCGCCATCTTGTTTTTCGCTGGGGAGAGTGTCGATTTGAGTCGAGAGTAGCGGTTCTGCAGCTGAAGGTGGTATAACCGCCGGAGCGTCAGCGCAGACAGGGGAGTTGAGAGGGGAGATTGTAATCGATTCATCGCCCTCATCCTCTTGGTCGGCCAAGTAAATGGAATTGTCGTCCGCAACCTGGGAGGATGCACCGGAACAACATGCTTGAAGGTTTACTAGCGTCCGGTGAGCAGTAGAATCCGCCAACGAATCGTCGGAAAAGTAAGACGAGAGCTTTGGAACAGGAACAGCCAGTTTTCTCTTCATTTCTGACAACGTTCGATTGAATGCGTTCTGTTTTCTCGACTCAACCTCGGAAGTCCAGTCTTCCTCTTGACTCGAGTGAAACGAGAAATTGTCAAATTCTCGCTTCAGGTCTTCGTCCGAGAATTCTGGTGATTGTGGGGGCTTTTCCCGGGCTGTGGACTCAAATGCTGGCGGGTTCGCCAGCGCATTCGCCGAATCCAGAGAGAAAACCAGGGAAGCAGAATGTTGCAAGGTTAGGTCGGCGGGATTCCCGGAAGACGCCGACGAAGGGGCACAGGAGAGATGGTCCGAAAAAGATTGGATGAGCGCCTGGCAGAAGTCATCCCGGGCTTCCTCAATCGTTGGATCAGAGAGCGCAGAACGCCTTGAAAACAGCCGTCCAAAGTCCAACCAACTGTGGGCAATAACAGTCAAGGAATGGATATAATCCTCCTCAACGTCCTCGTCGGAAAGAGCTGCGGGGAAGACGTGCGGGGAGGGGGGAACGGAGGACCTCGCGCTGGCGTCCAAAGAAGCGGCCGTCGAACACTCAGCTTCCCTGGAAATCTGATCGTTACCTCCACCGGTGGTTTTGGCTTGGTGCCGTGGTGATGCGTGGCCAAAAAGTTGCTTGAGGTCGTCCTTCGCCGACTTGACCCTGCGAGCAAAGAGTTTCCCCGGCTTCAGTCCGTGAAGGTCTGTGTTCAGCATGGCCGAACAGTGCGCTTTGAATGACCCTCCCTCCGCCAGGAGGTTGATATGTGGCTGCGGTGCAATGGATTCGTGAGCGGCGAGACCAGAGAGTGATCAGGGAGAGACGGATACCATGGACTTTGCCTTTGGAACGCCAGCATTCTTCAGGTTTTGCCCACCAAGTTTGGCGAGCCATTTCTCGCCAGCGAGGGAGTTGGATAAATGAGCGAAATCCTCAAAAGAGCAAAGTTTGTTCTTGATCAACAAGACCATATCAAAAGGGTTGATGTCAGAACGTACAGGGTGTGGTATTTAAACGCGAGTGACTTGTCAGCCGCAAAAGTCGATGACATCACCAAATGTTATGACGTATGTTGCACAAGGTGATGAGTACACTGTAGAGATAACCATGAGCATCAATAGATTAGTGCATTGGCTAGGTGTTGGTTATAATCATGGTCAGCGCTAAAAATCCAAATTTCCCAGTTTGGTAGTCGTACGATCGTATCGACATGACATAATCAATCTTGATTGGCTGACTGGTCACGCCACCCTTCATCGTGCGTAATTCATTTTTTTTTAGTTTAAAAGGGTTCTCGTCATTAACTCTTGGTTCGTCTTATTCTCTACCATGACCTTCAACGTGACGGCAGCTGCAGCTGCCTACCAGGCTCAGGACCTTTACACCCATGTCGATTTATCCAAGCTCACCTGGTTGGAGCAGCTCTGGGCAGCGTGGTACATCTTGATTGGCAACCCTGTGATTGCTACTGGCCTTATGAGCTTCATCTTGCACGAAGTAAGTAACATAACCTGGAAAGCAATAATACTCCCCTCACGTCCATCTAAGATCGTGTACTTTGGTCGTTGTGTCCCTTGGATTATCATTGATGCTATTCCCTACTTTCGAAGATGGAAGCTCCAACCCAACAAGATTCCTACCCCTGCAGAGCAATGGGAGTGCACGAAGCAGGTCCTCTTCTCCCATTTCACCATTGAATTGCCCGCTGTTAGTCCTATCAGCAACTTTGACCGCTCTGTTGCTAAAGGTCGATGGTTCTAGATTTGGTTGTTCCACCCTATGGCAGAATCGTTTGGTATGCAGACACATCAAGTACCCCTTCCTTCGTGGAAGATCATCGCCCCGCAAGTTGCATTTTTCTTTGTCTTCGAAGACATGTTCCATTATTTCGGTATGTGACCATGATTTTCCTGGCGCGTGCATCCCCTCACGTTCGCGTTCAGCCCACCAAGCGCTTCATTGGGGACCATTGTACAAGCACATTCACAAGCTCCATCACAAATATTCGGCCCCTTTCGGTCTTGCCGCGGAATACGCCCACCCGGCGGAGGTATTTATCTTGGGTACTGGTACTCTTGCAGGCCCTATCCTCTACTGTTACTTTGCCCGCGACCTTCACATTCTCGCCGTTTATATTTGGATCACGCTTCGCCTCTTCCAGGCCATTGATGCGCACAGTGGTTACGGTAAGTCTCGTACGACTTGTCCGCGAACAGTAACTTAACCTGTGACCCTTAGACTTTCCATGGTCATTGCAACACATAGTCCCTTTTTGGTCGGGTGCGGAGCATCATGATTTTCACCACATGGCGTTTGTGAACAATTATTCAACTTCATTCCGGTGGTGTGACCGCCTATTCGGAACGGATGACAAGTACCGCGAGTACCGTCGGCGCATGGCCGCAAACAAGGCTGCCATGAAAGGCAAGAGCAAGGCTGAGCAGGATGCTGCTGAGCGTCGACTCGTTGAGGAGATGGAGGCAGAAGGTGAACGTCTCGAGGCTATTGCCGAGGGACTCATTCCTGAGGTGAAGACGGTCAAGGTGCAATAGACTTTTTGTCTACAGTTAAAGTATAATACAACGCCGCATAATGATACCTTTTACTCAACAAGTTGTTGGAAGTTTCGAGCTGCTGTTTTGTCTCGGGCTCTCACTGGTCATTATCATTTGCGGACTGCCATTGCGTCGCTCACAGGATCTCTTCCAAATATCATCCTTGAGCCATTGTGGGTTGAGCCCATTTCCCCTTTACTGTCGAACTTTTGTTGCTCGGTAAGTACCCAGTAGTAATTCTATAAACCGGCATCAACGATCTTCCGTATTGCAGTCATCTCGCACACCTGCTACTCCTGGCGACTGCAGTATTCATTTCTGCTTTCACGTCGTAGCGGGACTCAACATTGCGTCGCTGGGGACGTACGAGGAAATCAAAAAATGCTGTTTTGGACCTCATGTTACAGTGCAAAGCGACGGAGAACCTCCGTCTACAACAACAGGTGCTAAACGACCATCTCGTCCGTATCGTGCTGCGGATTGCAGGACTACCATAAACCAGTAGTTTTCACTTGCTACATCTCAGTGGCACTGACGCTAAAACCGATCAAAGGTACAGTTCCACACAGCTGCCACAACAGCGTCGTCTTCCCCAGCCCGTCTGCCCCAACCTTGGAGAGGTACTCGCTGGACTAGGACGACGACCATGTCTAGTGTGGTTGTCGCGCTATTACCTTCGTCGGCACCATCATTACCGTCGCCTGCACCTCGCCTGGCCCCCGCGCCTCTACTAGTCACCCTCAGCCGATCACGTTTGTGCCCGTCCACTCCACCTCGTACGGTTGAGTCGCCGGTGGCGGTAGCACGCTGGTATGGCTGCATGTCATCACTGTCGACAGCCCTGCTTGCCTAGTACGCTTTAGTCGACTCGGCCTAGACCATGGCTTGCCTGTCCACACCAACCACCCGCTCGCCAGAGCAGGAATATGCTGCAGACATCGCAGCGGTGTGACTACAACGTCGTCATAAGCCTATTTCACGCACTTGTTCCCTGCAGCTTTGGTGGTTTCCTGCCCGTCGCTTAATCAAGGTTCACGATCATTGTCGTGCTCGTCGTTCGTGACGTTCATCGTTCGCGATGGAGCAGCACATGTCGCAGAGTGAGGTGGTGATGGTAGAGGTGACAATTGGGTTATATATGCTAGAAATCGCCTGTCGAGGCGCAATACGGGTTACCGTGTTTTGTAATAAGAGGGTGGGGCTAATACGCTGGTCAAGCGTCACACAAGTTTATGCTCACCCGGACAGTCGAGATGAATAGGATTTCACTAAACAATAATAATTATGCTGTCAGGTGCCATGTCCTGCGTACTGACACCTCAAACTGTTGCCAGACTCAGAGTCAGCGGCCAACGGCTCTGTCACAGTTTCGGTTGTTGGTGTGTGTTGTTGGTAATCCCGTTTTGGGGAGTGGTGCTTGTTTCTCGCCGACCAAGCGAACAATTGTCGAAGTGTTTGTTTCCCAGCTTCATTCTCAACTCTAGTCCACATTATGAAAGTCGAAAACCTCAGAGAGAGGTTCGGACGGTTTCGGATTCTCGTTATTGGCCGTGCCAACGCAGGCAAAACGGCCATTCTCAAGAAAATCTGCGATACCACGGAGGAACCAGAGATCTACGACGATCAAGGGCACAAGGTACAACTATCATTCCGCTTTTAATCCCACAGAGCACTAATGGCTTGTGATCAGGTTGATCTCATACAGATCCAGGAGTCCGCCGGGGTGTGTGGCGAGTTTTACAGAGCACTCTTCAGGTTCAGCTAACATGTCTCTAGCGCGGAATACATGACATCAAAAACGAAATGGTCTTCAAAAGTAACCCAGGCTTTGTCTTTCATGATTCTCGTGGATTCGAAGCCGGAAGCATAACAGAATTCGAGCAGATGAAGAACTTTGTTACCGAGCGTGCAAAGACTACTTTCCTCAACAAACGGATTCACGCTATATGGTAAGCGGGCATTTGGTATTCACAGTATGCTGAATGCAACTTCTTGCGGGATAGGTACTGCATCCCAATGGACCAGTATCACCGCCAGGTATTGGCTGCAGAGGAAAAGTTTTTTGATGAATGTGACACAGGAAATGGTAATATTTGGTTTATTGTGGTCTGCATCTTGGTCACTGATTAATTACAGTGCCTGTTGTAGTTGCATTCACAAAATGTGATGCACTCTATGCTACAGCTATTGGAAAACTCAAACCAGATGAAAAGAGGTTATCTTGGCAGCAGCAGCTCATGAAGGCTGAGGAGTACAAGGAAGAGTTGCTAAGAAACAGCACTGGGAGGGAAGTGCTGGAAAAAATGAAATACCCTCCAAAGGATTATGTTTACCTACAGGGTGAGCATAGTGATATTCTTTGCTGGGTTTGGCTGAGTCTCTGTTGTATAGACATGGTCAAATCCACTCAGGGATGTCAGGTGCTGTTAGAAAGCACTACAGAAGCCTTGAATGAGGAAGCCTTGCAAATGTTACTGATTGTCACTCAGTGTTCTAGCATGTTGCTCTGCATCAAATATTGTGTGCAAAAGTAGGTGGTTGTAATCAAATAGGTGGCTTATCAATATTGATATGGACTTAGTGCACTAGAACCATTTGTTTCCTACAGATATGGTTCTAAATCTCTACTTAGCACTACAGATCAGCAGAATTTGATTGATGCCATTGCATCATGGTTTCCACACTCAATGGTAAGAGAACCTTGTGTTAAATATTGGGTGATATTTCATGTTTGTCCTTATGTCATTTTCAGGGGGTTAGTACTCTTATGCTTAGTATGAAAATTGAATTAGTATTCATCACCACTTGTTTATTCCACTCTATGACTATATCAATTATAGAGAGTAAGTAGTTTGATTTTTGTTGAGAGATTCAAGATAATACTGATCTTTGCTTGTTTTACTCTATTGGTTCATCATTTGTAGGGTGTAAGTAATCTGATTATCATAAGGGAACTTGGAATGTCATTCTTACATTTTTATTCTATTCTATTGTCATCTGTAGCAAGTAAGTGATCTAATTGTTATTGGAGAATTCAAAACAGTGCTGATCCATGTGCTCCATTATTTATAGAAAGTAAGTGATTTAATTGTCACTGGGAAGTCAAGAATAGTGCTAACCCCTGTGCTTTATTATTCATAGTTTGTGGGTGGTTTGGTTGTCATTTGGAAGTTCAGAATAATGCTGATCCATTTGCATTATCTTTCATAGGGAGTAAGTTGTCCAGTTGTTATTGGGAAGTTTAGAACAGTGCTAATCACTATGTTTCATCATTCATAGAGGGTGGGTGATCTGGTGGTTATTGAAGAGTTCAGAATCATACTGATTCCTGTGCTTTGTTATTCATAGGATGTAGGTGGTTTGGTTGTTATTGGGGAGTTTAGAATGGTGCTGATACCATGCTTCATTTTTCATAGTTTGTAAGTAGTCTGGTTGTTATTGGAAGGTTCAAAACAGTGCTAATCCCTGTGCTTTGTTATTATAGTTTGTAAGTGGTTTGGTTGTTATTAAGGTGTTTATAATAGTGCTGGATTTGATGCTCCATTATTAATAGTATGTAAGTGATTTGGTTTTCATTGGAGAGTTCACAAGAGTACTGATCCCTATGCTTTATTCTTTATAGGATGTAAGTGATCTGGTTTTTATTGGGAAGTTTGGAACAATGTTGATCTCTATGTTCTATTATTCATAGGGGGTGAGTGATCTGGTTCTCACTGGGGGTATCTAGAGCAATGCTAATTCTTGTGCTCTATCATTTATAGTTTGTAAGTGATCTGGTTATTATTGAGAAATCCACAAGAGTGCTAATCCCAGTGCTCTATTATTCATAGGAAGTAAGTGGTTTGGTTGTTATTAGAGAGTTTAGAATAGTGCTGATCCCTGTACTTCATTATTCATAGAGGGTAAATGGTCTAGTTATTATTGAAAAGTTCAGAATAGTGCTTATTTCTATGCTTCATCATTTATAGAGAGTAAGTGGTCTGGTTGTTATTAGGAAGTTTAGAATAGTATTGATCCTTGTGCTCTATTATTTGTAGGGGGTAAGTGATCTGGTTGTTATTGAGAAGTTTAGAATAGTGCTGATATCTGTATTCCATCATGCATAGGGAGTAAGTGGTCTGGTTGCTATTGAGAAGTTCAGGATGGTGCTAATCCCTGTGCTTCATTATTCATAGAGGGTAGGTGGTCTGGTTATTATTGGGAAGTTTAGAAAAGTGCTAATCCCTGTGCTTCATCTTTCATACATAGTTTGTAAGTGGTTTGGTTGTTATTGGGAAATACTCAATAGTACTGATCCCTATGCTTTATTACTTATAGTGGGTAAGTAGTCTGGTTGCCATCAAAGCATTTATAACAGTGCTGATCTTTATTCATAGTTTGTAAGTGGCTTGATTGTTACTAGAGAATCCAAAATAGTGGTAATCTGAATGCTTTATTATTTATAGGATGTAAGTAATCTGATTGTTACTGGGAATTTAGCTTAGTGATGATTCCTCTATTATTTATAGGATGTGAATAGCTTGCTTATTATTATGAGTTCAGAATACTACTTACACTTATGGTTGTTGATTTATATGTAGGAGGTAAGTGGTTTGATTTTTACTTGATTTACAAGTTTTTTTATTGTTTTATTTAGCTTGTGAGTATTATTTTCCCTTTATCTCATTTTTAAACCTAACCTAATTGAGCTATAGAAGGTATGTGTATCAATAGTTTATATAGGAGTATTGCATGATCCTATATATATTTCAATACTTAGCAAGTAAGTTTACTTTTGTCTGTGATTTTCAATTTGTCTGAATAACATTGTATAGAGTGTATGAGTTTTTTTTCTTTCAACATGTATTGTACTAAGATATTATTATCCAATCTGCAATGTATAGCTGGTATGTTTTAATTTTTTTGTTTTAATTTTTTAACTAACTGGACATTTGAGGATGTAAGTTCATATTAATCTTTATTTTGATATAGTTTTTAATTTTTACTAATTTCTGTTTCTAAGGAGGCAAGTAAATAATTCTTAGTTTTTTTCCTTTGTTTTTTTGACTCAATAATAGGATGTATGTTGTATAACCATTTTATATTTATATTACTTAAAACTTCTTGTAGATCATTGGATCTTCACAGGTAGGCAATTTATCTGTTTTTATGTCTTGATAACCAACTCAATAATAATTAGATTTCTTGGCCAGCATCCAAAGATATTCAATCTTCCAGTTCAGGGTTAACTGTATGGTTATTTGATATATATATAATCATACCTTGATCTTACTATATATAGATCCATCTTTTCTTTAATGCATGGAAAAGGGCTCTCAAGACTGGCATTGGTGAGTTACTAGTGGTATTTATTTCTCATAATAATTAATATTCATAGATTTTGTTCTTATTATGGAACACTCTTTTTTTCTACATCAGCAAAACATTCAGGATCCAATCACAGAAGCAGCCAAGCAATACAAATCATCTGGAATATCTACCAAAGTTTCCAAAGCACTCACCATACTCTACTCTCAATACAAGCCAAATGAGAAGATAAGAGTATGTGAGCTCATTGTAAATCTGATTTCTGAACATATTATCTGTAAGTATAAAGAACATGATGCTTGTCTATGAAATTTCATCAAAGTTTTGTAGCCAAGAATGCTAACAAGTGAAGGACCATGTACATATGTAACAATCAGAGAGTGGCATGGCCCTAGTGTATCATATAGAACAAGAAATCAACAATGTTATCTGTATAAATCAAGTAGAGAGAAATTTATCATGGATTTATGTGATTTGAAATGTATATACAGATGTATAGTATGTATATTAGGCTTACACTAAAATTGGGGCTTAATTGCAAGGCATCACTCTAATATCCAGGAAGCCATCTATTACAATGGAATTACAAGATAACCATAGCCTTCATAAACTCACAAATATTGATAGCCTAGCTTGTTTCTCATTTATATTGTGCATTATGAAAACATGTTATTTATCCTTCATTTTTATTTGTGCATCTAGTTTATTTGCAATAAGCTATCAAGATGATAGTTACTGTTATGCTTGACCCAGGTTAGTGAACACCATGGGTAACCCATAGTGGGTTGTGGATGCAGGTGGATGTAGATGCAGGCTGTCTTTTTGAAACCTGCAAGCAATCCATGACCTACAGAAAACCTGTGGTGGCCTGCTAGTACCTCAATTCTAGTAATAACTGGCCAGTGACACCAGCGTAGCCATTACTGTCACCTGTGACCACAATGGTAACTAGTGAGTTTGGTAAACCAGTCTTTCTATGCATGTATTCAGTCTCAAGACTAGACCAAGGTATGTTTGATCTTTACTACATATGTACTGACTAGCTCATAGTCCATTCACTACAACAATGCTGATACATTGTGCCACCACCACCACCATAGCAATAACAAAAAGCAATGATGATAACATGGGCAATGGGAGTGCAATGGCTCATCACCACCATAGCAATGACAACAATTAGTGTTTTAAAGTTTGGTTTGGTCCAGTTTTTTAGTCTGAGATTCAAAAGACTGGACTACAACCAGTCCTATTCAATCCAGATATAGTCTGGACCGAGACCAAACCACTTAGGACTGGTCCTAAATGGTCTTTACATCAGATTAAACTAGTTCAGACTAGTCTTTTGAAAGACTGTTGATTTATGACCTGAAGCAGTCTAAATCAAGTTTTGAACATGTGGAACAGACTTCAGAGTACACTCTAGCTTTCTATTGGTCCCTTGTTCATAGAAATCGTCCACAAAGTCCAGAAATACAGCCATTTCTGGACTAGATATCATTATAGATAATACAAATCTTCTCTGAACTGTGTAAAATCACCAAAAATAGTCACAATTCTGAAATATATGGACTAATTGGGTCTGATTGGGGTGTAAATCCAGTCCTGAAAAAGACTGGTCCAGACCAGTCTTTTGTTGGTTCTTCACTTTTTCAAAATTGAAAAAGACTGGACTATTTATTTCTTCAATCTGGATGGGCCAGACTATTTAGGACTGGTCCTAAATGGTTCAGTCCAGTCCAGTTGTGGTCTTTTTGCAGTCCTAGGACTGGACTTTCAAACACTAACAACAATAGCAAGGATACACAATATTGTACTAACCTTGTCATATTATTTGCAACAACAATAAAGGAAGAATGTGCAACAGTGTACCTACCACCACAATGCTGACAATACCAATGATGTAATATTGTCAGGACCAGTCACTCTAGTCGCTTCAGAGCAGAGATCCTAGGGTGATGAGGGGTCAGAGCAGAGATGTAGAGCGAAGAGATGAGTCTTGGTGCAGGACTTATGTGTCATGCCTTGCATAGGTTCAACTCTTAGGAGTAGGAGAGGAGTGACAAAAGGAGTTATCCTAGTGGATATTCAGACTAAGGAATACAGAGTGTAGTATCTACAATTTATATACTACCAGAGTTGTATCACATTACTAATGGGGAGGACCGCGGAACGTTCTATAAGTAAGATAGCACAAAGATAACCGGAGCTGTGCACCAGAGATAAGGTGTTCTGGGGCTATACATTCATAAAAATGGAGACTAGCCAAAAGGAGAGGCACAGCCAACCAGAATACAAAGAGAACCATAAAAGGAAATATCATGTGGGTCTGGATGTCACATGCTTACAAATGGAGGAGATCACTCTGGAGGAGACGAGAAGTTGTATGTGGAGGTCTGGAGTTGGAATGGCATATAACAAATATGGCACACCTGATAATGATGAGAGCAAGGGCAGGTGTGACAAGGAAGAAGAGAAAACAAGTAGTGTTTTAAAGTCCAGTTCAGTCCAGATTTTAGTCCAGATTTCAGAAGACTGGATTTCAACCAGTTCTAATCAACCTGGAAACAGTCTGGACTAAGACTAAGACTATTTAGGACTGGTCTAGAATACTTTTTACATTGAACTAAACTAGTCCAGACCAGTCATTTATGTAGAACATAAAGCAGTTCAAATGAGGCTTTGGATATGTATATATGTATGTTGGATTCTAGGGCACCCTCCAGGCTTTCCAATGGTCCTTTAGTTATAGTAATCAGGCCATGGAGTCAGGAGATAGAGCAATTTTCAAACTGGATGTCATTGTATATGGTATAAATCTTCACTAAACCATGTAAAATAGCTAAAATTCTGAAAATATTTGGGAACATGCAGATTATGTAATTGGATGCAACTGGGGTATCAATCCAGTCCTGAAAAAGACTAGACTATTTAGTACTGGTCCTAAACAGTTTAGTCCAGTATGGTTATAGTCTTTTTGCAGTCCTAGGTGTTACGCTTAGTCCCAGGTAGGGCCTTAATGTAGACCTTTGGTAGCTTGGTCGAGGTTTCAGAAAGTCCTAAGACTTAGTCACTGCGATGTATGAACAAAGCAAAATTGATGGGCAAAGCTAGTAGCCCAGGAATTCAGAGTCAAGGGAATTGATTGAAGTAAAGGTAAGATCTAGCTTAGAGTACATGTATTTGAGATGACGGTTTATATAGTAGATGGAATGCACAGCAATGCTAGGAAAGGGAAGTGGTGTGATATAGGGAGAATTATATGATTGGTCGTTGAGAATAGATCAAGAAAATAGAAACCAAAATGAGAACAAAGGAAACACAGCCCTTGATGGCTGTCAAGACAACTATTCAAGTAAACAATAGTCCAATCAGGTGAAACACCAATAGAGCAACATGACAACAAAAGATAAAGAAAAGAACAGACCACCAGCCTACATCTCTCGCATGTCTTGATAGACAAATCGTAACACTAGGACTAGACTTTCAACTAGAAAGGACATTGCCATTGTGGAGCAGATATTATCCATAATTGTTTTGTTTTTACCCATGAATCTGTAAGTATGGGTTTTGGTGGATATACATATGTACATCTCATGTCCTCTTAGCCCCTTACCTTGATCTTTTCT
>JBBPUD010000301.1:0-29791 GCA_038094475.1 Phylloporus aff. rhodophaeus
AGGCAGGGGTGGTGGGTAAGGGCAGTCAGTTCCATCGTCGTCGTCGGGCATTCCCAATTTGGAAGACTCAGAATTCACACGTTCAAAATGTTGACTAATCTCATTATGCTTGGAACACGCTGTAAATGCAAACAACGTCCATGAAACTGTCCTGATTCCAAAAGGGGTAAAACCAATTACCTCCAAACCAGTGTTCTGGATTAAACGAGATGGATCTGGAAAAGTGGACTGCTACAAAGTTCAAATTGTTGCATGAGACTTTACACAAAAGGAAAAAGTAGACTATCAAGAAGTTTTTGCCCCTGTGGCGAATATTGATTCTGTCCACACCATCATTGCTCTTGTAGCCAAGTATAACCTTGAACTGGACCAAATGGATGTCTCCACCACATACTTGAATGGAGAACTTGAAGAGAAGTTATACTTACTATCCCCTGCAGGAGTTCCAATCCAACCTGGTTATTGTTGGAGACTCCAAAGATCCCTCTATGGACTAAAACAGGCAGGGTGCACATGGAACAAAACACTAGACAAAAAGCTTGGAGAACTTGAATTTATCTGCTTAAATGCAGAAACATGCCTGTACCTTTTCCGAAAGGAAAAGCAGGTGTGCTTCCTTGTAGTCTATGTTGACGACCTTCTCCTTGCTGCCAGTTCCCGCTCCTTCATGGATCTTGTAAAGAAAAAACTCTCCTCATCTTTCAAGATGCGAGACCTTGGAGAGGCCAAGTTCATTCTAGGTCTGGAAATCCACTGGAACCGACAGTTCCGAACAATATCCTTGACTCAGTCTCAATATGCTAAAACTGTGCTTCAGCGAACTGGAATGGAAAACTCCACACCAGTATAGATACCCATGGTTCACAATCTTTTCCTTTCCGCAACTGATCCAAATGATGATATAGTGGTCACAAATATGGAAATAAATGGGAAACAGGTTTCATACCTCATGGTAATAGGTTCACTGATGTACCTAATGCTTGGGAATTGTTCAGACCTAGCCTATGCAGTTGGGACTCTCAGCCGGTTCAGTTCCTCTCCCAAGAAATGCCATTGGGATGCTGCAAAACAAATACTTTGTTATATACAAGTAACATCGGACATGGAGCTTCAGTATAATGGAAATAAGGTTACAATGGACATGGACTTCCATGGTTATTCCGATGCAGGATGGTCACTGTTACAATTCTTTCTCTCTATCATCACGTCCTTCTTCTCACTCACTGTATCTCATTCTTCGTCCTTCCTATGGTTCTTGCCGAACACGATGAGCATTCCCTCATCGTTCTTGATCATACCTCTTTCTTGTTGTATAACAAGTAAGATATCTCTTCACACAGGTTCTCACCTTCAGGTTCCTGTTTCGCCTTCATTCCTGTTTCACCTCGCTATACTTCCTGTTCTTGTTTCGAACAGCCTTTCTCCACAGTCTGGTTCTCTCGCACCGGCTTAGTGTTCCAACCTTCCATCATGTTCTTTGACCTTCTATTGCTGTGTGTCTCGTTCATATAAATATGTAGAATAGACACTTGATGTACTCATACTTGATCTACACAATACACTTGAAGTGTACATCTCGTATCATACCTTGCGAACTCCTTGAGAACTCCTTGACGATGTTGTCGTACCTCTTCGTGAGCGTCCTCCGTCAAACAAGTCACGTTCAACCTTTGTCCTCGCCTTGGTACACTTCGTGTATCAAAAGATCAAGTATCTCCCTTGTCCCTCCTATCTAGGAGTAGGACACCTCACCAGCAAACATTTCCCACAGAGACCGAGCCCTTCGTCATGCTTACTGCATCCCGGAAGACGACGACGAACAAAGACCCACTCAACAGCCATCTCCTCACCAAGTCCTTGGATCTTCGTACTCCCCAGCACCACCTGTGAGTCCCCTAGCCTTATCTGCCCCTCGAGCTCTCCCAGCCATTGAAGCACCCCTGACCTTGACCACACCGAGACCACCGTCGCCACCACTGCTATCTCAGTCACCTAGTCTCTTCGCACCATCACCCCCACTCATGTCTTCAGAAAAGCCCACCGAACTCCGAGCTGCTTTACCAGCAGACTTCTGTGGGAAACCGGTAGACGTAGTCAGATGGATCAAGGCCATGAAGGCCTACTTCATCATCAACAAAAAACTCTATGCCGACGACGCAACCAAGGTCTTTACATGCCTCAGCAAAATGTTATCCACAGAAAGGGCAGCCGCCTTTGCTGAAACCTGGTATGACAGGTTGGCTGACCCACTCCTTGAAGAAAAGGAGAAGTCATTCAACAAACTGGTCGAAAACTTTGAGAAAACATTCTACCCCTTTGATATCCAAGCCACCACCCGACTCCAGCTCCTATACCTTCACCAGACTGCCTTCAGAGAACCTGACAACACCATCAATGATGGATTCCAGAAGTTCATCTCCAATTTCTTAGGAACCACCACCAAGTCTGGCATTACCGATCAACAATCGCTCATCGGTTACTTTGCCATGGGATGCGACCAAAAGATCACAGACATGGTCCTATCCATGAGTGAACTTTCCACTGATTTGAATGCATGGATCGACAAGTCCACACAGTTCCATACTCAGAAGGCTCGCATGGCAGCCATCAGGAAAGGCGCTCCCCAAGTTCACCCTGTCCCTACCCCTCCTACCCCTTCATCCTGCGACCCGCCTCTCACATCAGAGATCCAAATGCAATGGACATAGATTCCATCCGAGTCTCCAAACTCACACCCAAAGAGAGATCCAAATGCATCAGAGAAGAATGATGCTTTAGATGCCGAAAGACTGGGCACAACGCCCAGAACTACAAGATATTTGCCATCTCACCTCACCAGAACATCCGCTCCGTCCCTACCCAACCACCTAAGGAACCAGTCGTTCCGAAGGAAGTCCCAGCCCAACCATCTGCAAACCCGCTTGACGTTTATGTCAACCAACTCTGAACCAAGGAATGGAAAGATGAAGAAATTCACCAGATCCTAAGAGCTAATTATGAAGAGCCTGCTGAAATTTCCCTCCTCGATGTGAAGGATTTTCTTTAAGGAAAGATGCCTTGACATCCTCTTCCCCTCATGTACTTGTAGCAATGCCGAATGAAAACGCGTTCTGCTTTCCTGTTTCGTTACAAGTACCCAAACAAACCGTCAACACCACTGCTCTCCTCAACAGCAGTGCCTCAGGAAACTTCATCGATATCTCTTTTGTTCCCAAACTCAGGCTAGGATGCTGAGTCCTTCGCAAACCAGTCATCGCATACAACGTTGATGGAACCAAGAACAAAAAAGGAACCATCAAATGGAAACTCTTCGCATCTGTCTTCTTCCCCTCATTTTCACAAAAAGTTGAGTTCATGGTCACATCGTTAGGAAAATCACAAATCATCCTTAGGATGCCCTGGCTTCACCAATGGAACCCTGATGTAGACTGGACCAACATGCGACTTTCCTTGAACTCAGAAACCCTTTGAAAGATCTCCTTGTCCACCCAGCTCGCCCAGGAAAACATCACCACCGAAACCAAGATCCCAGCATGGTGCAAAGATTTCACTGATGTCTTTGCCAAAGCCATGTTCAACATCCTCCCTCAACACCGAGATTACGACCACACCATTGAACTCAAACCATCCTTTATCCCAAAGATTGCTAAAGTATACCCTTTGAACCCTGCTGAGAGAGAAGCCTATAAGAAGTTTGTCGAAGAAAACCTTGCCACGGGCTGCATCACTCCGTCCAAGTCCCCTCAGGCATCCCCATTCTTCTTTGTACCAAAGAAGGATGGATCCCTACGCCCGTGTCAAGACTACCAATATCTTAACTCCCACACTGTCTGGAATGCTTACCCCCTCCCACTCATTTCTGAGCTCATCGATGACATGAAGGACTCGACGCTATTCACCAAGCTTGATATCCGAGGGGGGTATAATAACATTCACATACACGAGTCTGATCAATGAAAGGCTGCGTTCATCACTCCCCTGGGCCTCTTCGAACCCACTGTCATGTTCTTCGGATTTAACAATGCTCCCTCCACGTTCCAAGCTTTCATGAACCATATCTTCGCCAATATGATCTTTGAGCGATGGCTCAAGATCTACATGGATGACCTAGGGATACATACACAGCATGACTTAGAACTCCATCATTCTCGGACCAAATGTATTCTCCACCGACTTTGTGAAAACGGACTTTCAATCAAACTCTCCAAATGCTCCTTCGATGCTCCTTGCATGGAATACCTTGGCATGATCATAGGCCAAGGACGAGTAGAAATGGACCCCACCAAGCTCTTTGTGATCAAAGATTGGAAACCCCCACCTCGGTGAAGGGTATTCACAGCTTCATTGGGTTCACCAATTTCTACTGAAAATTCATCCCCAACTTCTCAGACATTGTCGCCCCCCTCGTACTCCTCACCCGAAAAGATCAGAATTGGGAGTGGACTCACCATCAGGACAAAGCATTCACACACCTCAAACTAATCTTTGTGTCCACCCTATCCTTGCACTCCCTGACATCTCTCGTCCCTTCTTTGTCATGACCGACGCCTCCCTTCTAGCCACTGAAGCTGTGTTACTACAGGAGGACAGTAACGGAGACCTTCATCCTTGCACCTACTTTTCCAAGACTTTTGCCCTCACAGAACGAAACTATGACATATATGATCGAGAACTCCTCGCCATCATTCTCGCCCTCCAGGAATGGTGTCAATACCTCCTTGGTACTGAACACGCTGTCATAGTCATCACGGACCACAAAAATCTATCCTACCTCAAAGATCCTTGAAAATTATCCCGACGACAAGCCCGATGGTCACTCTTCCTTCAAGATTATGACATTGTCTGGAAGGTTACCCCAGGTTCACAGATGGGCCCAGCAGATGCACTTTCTCATCACAACCACGTAGACACCGCCGATGACAACGTTGATGCCTCCATTCTCCCCGACCCAGTAGTCATATCTGCCCTCAACTTCTCCCTTGTTGACGGGATTAAACGATCCTCCTCATCCGACCCTCTCGTTCTCCGTGCTTTACAGAATCTTGCAGATAACTCTCCACTCTTCCCTCGTTCCAACCTAGCTGACTGGCATTACAAACATGACCAATTGTTTTACAAGGACCGTCTCTATGTTCCTCCTGCCTCTCAACAACCCCTTCTCACCTCCATTCATTCCTCCCCCATCACCGGTCACATGCGGCAATTCCGCACCAAGTCTATTGTTGAGTGTGACTTTTGGTGGCCTGGTCTGGCCACCTTCGTCCGAAACTACATTGCAGGCTGTGCTATATGCCAGCAAAACAAAGTAAACACCCATCCTACCGTTCCCCCGCTCCTGCCTATCCTGTCCACTGTCTCACTTCCTTTCCGACAACTATCTGTTGACCTTATCACTGATCTCCCGCTCTCCAATAATTTTGACTCAATCATGGTCGTGGTAGACCATGGCCTTACAAAGGGGATAATTTTATGCCCTTGCACCAAAACTATCAATGCTGTAGGCATAGCCAAGCTTTTCTTTGACCATGTCTTCAAATGTTTTGGCTTATACGACTCTATCATCTTTGATCGAGGACCCCAGTTTGCCTCCGCACTTGCCAGAGAACTTGCTCGTCTCCTCCAGTACAATCTCAAACTCTCCACCGCCTATCACCCCCAGACCAACAGACAAACTAAGCGGACCAACCAAATGTACCTATGGATCTTTTGCGGTAACAACCCGCATCAATGGGCGGATCATATCACCACAGCTGAGTTCCATCACAGCACCGCTCCCTACAGCTCGACCAAAATCTCCCCCTTCTCCTTGATGCTCAGATATGAACCCAGGAACTTCCCAGTGATCGAAAAGATGTTTTTTCCTGACTTGGAAACCCGACTCACTGCATTAGAAGAAGCGCAAAAGGAAGCCCTCGCAGCACACAACTCTGCTCGTCTTCTCATGACTAAACGGTCCACTCAGAAGTTCTCCCCCTGGAAAGTAGGGGACCACATATGGTTAGAATCCACCAACCTTCGCATACCATATCCTTCCCGAAAACTCGCTCCCAAAAGACATGGCCCCTTCAAAATCAATCACATCATATCACCCCTTGTTTACAAACTAAAACTTCCTAGTACTTGGAAGATTCATGATATGTTCCACACCTCACTGCTCTCCCCCTTCAGACAGACCAACGTACACGGCCCATCATTCCCACAGCCCCCTCTGGACATCATTGATGATGAAGAAGAGTATGAAGTAGAGGCAATACTCTCTCACAAGGGATCCCCTGGCTGATACCGGTACCTGATCGCGTGGAAAGGTTACTCATCCGCAGAAAACACATGGGAACCTGAAACCAACCTGACACATTCCCAGGACATATTGAAGGACTATAAGAAACTCCACCGACTGCGATAAAACTCAGCTCTAACGGGACGTTGTGATCTCTTCGTGAGGCTCCTCCCCGGATGTGCGAGTTTTGTTGTTCCTACCTCAAGACGTTCTGGATTTCCCTGGTCTTATTCCTCACCATCGCACTCATATTCTTCTTATTATGGTTCTTAACACCGACCTTGGCACACTCCTCTCTAACCCCAAAGGCATCACCATCACTATGACTTCTGATTCTCAATCTCCACCCATCTTGCTCCCATCAAGTTCACCACCTTTGTCCCCTGACATCAATGATCCAATGGCCCTGCTTCACGTCTCCCCCATCCAATCGCACCTCCTTCCACCTCATATCTGGAAGCCTCTATTTTCTAGCATCCTCTGCAAGCCTTCCCTGGTATTGCTACTCAAACGAATGCCCCTGTATGCTGAGGACCTGATCATCAAGGGACTGGTTACGCTATACCATGAGGTTCACACTGCCCAAGTGTTTCACTTCCATGTAGCACCTAACGACTTACCTGAGGCCTATGGCCTACCGGTTCGAGAAACCCAGAACGGCCTCACAGGACGGGTTTTCCAACTCCTTGACACTGCCAATTTCCACAGCTTTGTTGCACAGCTCCCCATTTCCGTTATCTACCCTGTATTCCATCCCATTTTTCTCTCAATGTACCCTGACGAACGCACAGCCTATTTAACCAGTATTAGCCTTTCCCCTCAAGAAACTCCTTTGCCTTCTCCTCCCCCGTTGCCCCTAGCCCTACGCATTTCATCCCCTGTCAAAGAAGACTCTCCTCTCCTATCCCTACTCTAGTTGTCCAACCATGCGTCGTGGAAGATGATATTATTCCATTCCTACTCAATCCACTGGGTGGATTTCAGCAGATAAATCAACAGGCCCTCTCTTACAACAGCGCCTACGTTGTCCAAGTTGGTGGCTTATCCATTCTCTCTGCACCTATGTGTCTTCTCCATAACCTGTATGTCCAACCTCCCACATCTCACTTCACTCGTTGCTTCAGGTGCCACCACACTGGTCACTATCGAGATGAATGCCCTTTATACCAATGCCCCCACTGTCACATTGTTGCTCCTGGTCATCCCCAGCATCTCTGCCTCACCCTACAATGTACTACTTGTCAATGATGGGGACACGGACCCACTTGGTGCCCTCAAGAAGTCTGCTTCCATTGTGATCAATTTGGACATACTGAGCTGCAGTGTCCATATCTCCATGGACCTGATATCCCCATGCCCGCTGAAACCTCTTGAAAGACTCTTAGTTGGGGGATGGGTAGTTGCACCTGGGTCACAACTCTACAAAGGGGGTAATGTTACAATTCTTTCTCTCTATCGTCACGTCCTTCTTCTCACTCACCGTATCTCATTCTTCGTCCTTCCTATGGTTCTTGCCAAACGTGATGAGCATTCCCTCATCGTTCTTGATCGTACCTCTTTCTTGTTGTATAACCAGTAAGGTATCTCTTCACACAGGTTCTCGCCTTCAGGTTCCTGTTTCGCCTTTGTTCCTGTTTCACCTCGCTATAATTCCTGTTCTTGTTTCGAACAGCCTTTCTCCGCAGTCTGGTTCTCTCGCACTGGCTTAGTGTTCCAACCTTCCATCATGTTCTTTGACCTTCTATTGCTGTGCGTCTCGTTCATATAAATACATAGAATAGATACTCGATGTACTCATACTTGATCTACACAATACAAGTGTACATCTCGTGTCACACCTTGCGAACTCCTTGAGAACTCCTTGACGACGTTGTCATACCTCTTCGTGAGTGTCCTCTGTCAAACGAGTCACGTTCAACCTTTGTCCTCGCCTTGGTACACTTCGTGTATCAGTCACAAAATCCAGACAACTCCCGATCTGTCTCTGGTTTTATTTTAATTAGCAACTGAGGAGCCATATCTTGATCGAGCAAACTACAAAGCATGGTCGCCTTGTCCACAACAGAATCGGAGTACATTAGATTAAGCAATGCTGGACAATATCTTGCCTGGCTACACACCTTCTTTGAAGAAATAGGATATCTGCAAACTGAACCTACCACTCTTCACGGTAACAACCAAGCTGCCATTATTCTTTCCTAGGATCCGCAGTTCTGAGCTCAGACAAAACATATTCAGCGAAAGTATCATTTTGTTCAGGATGACCTAGTCAGAAAAGGGGAAGCTATCATCCGTTATGTCCCTACAGGAGACATGATTGCTGATATCCTTACCAAACCACTGGCACGCGAACAACACTGGAAATTCGTCCAGGCAATGGGACTACGATCACGCTCAAGTGGGAGTGTTAAAATATAGGCTCCTGAAAATTAAGACTTCTGTTGCTTCCACACCTCCAGAAATAGTCATTCCAGAATTCCTGCACCTTCAAAAACTCCGGAACTGACCTACACTTATAAAACTCAACTATATCGTACAATCTATTCCTCCCTGACCTATTCCATATAAATCCTGCTTACACTCACCTATTTTTGGAACTTTATGAGTCTGTATCTCCACCCATATATATACCTTTACCTCATTTTTCTTTCTTTCCTCAGTCGTGTTTCACTCTCGTGGGCAACTGGCTGAGGTAAGACCTCTTGTCCCTGTTTTCTTTTATACATAGCTGATGTACCTTAGTGGGCACAATTGCCCTTGCATTAGGTGAATCTTAGTCATGCTTCACTCTCATAGGCAACTGGCTGAGTGGGCACAATTGCCCTTGCATTAGAAAATCTGACAGTAGGGACCTTTTCCATGGTAAAGATTTTGTTGGTGAGGGGAGTAGGAAGGGTGTTGGCAAAGTAACCAATCAGGACATTGTTATCAGAGATACCCACCAGACCCATTTTGGTCTGGAAGGTTTGGACATAGTGGTCAAGTGAGGGGGTCCAATCCCCTTTCTTGTTCTTCTCAATGCGGGTCTCACTCAACCACCTAATGACATTGTGAACGGCATCATGGTGTTAAAAGGCTTTGTTGAACTTCATAATGAAGTTTGTGAAGGTTCCCAGGGTGGATGTAGTGTAGGAGAGTGCCTAAGCAAGTGCTGAGCCCCTGTTCATGTATAATAGTATAAAGACTATCTATTTGGAGTCTGTGTTGTAGACCTTTTCGTTGACATGGAGATAGAAGTGAACTATTTGCAACCACTGGACAATGATCACATAGCTTCCATCAAAGGCCTTAGGGGATGCAAGGCAAAGTTCCATGGGCTTGGAGAAGAAGGACATGATGGGAGATAAGGTGTGTGGAGGATACTGGAAGATGTTACCAGTTTGGGGAAGAGGAGTGGAAGATGGCGAAGTGGGAACTCAGGGCAGGTAGGTGGCCTCATTGAAATATTCAGCGAGGATAACTGTGGTATTCTCTATCACAGGGATAGAGATGTCATTGTCTGAGTGGTCAGAAGTGAAGAGATCTTCTTTCTCCTGGGGTTCTGAGTCTGAGCTCTCGGCAGGGATGCTGCAGGGGATTTCCCAGCGGGGGTTTGTGGATGATCAAGGGGGAATGGTGGTAATGATCTATGTGATGGTAGTTGTAAAAGCTAGCTCAGATCTTTTTTTATGCTTGGCCTGGGTAGGGACAAGTGTAGCCTTGACGGAAGCAAGGTTTCAAGGAGTTGACACGCAGAGGCTCAATGGTGACAAGGTTCTGGCACACATAGGCCCAGATGACTAGTCTCAAGGCACAACCCAGGGAAGTCCAAGGACAAGGTACCCAAGCATGTAGGCTTGGTCAAGGACAAGGTGGACAAAGGGCTGGTATCTTCAGGCAGTGAACAAGAAGGGAACCTGAGTGTATTGTGGGTACAATCAAGGAGGTCTAAGCTAAGGTACAACAGCTGGCAAGTGTGGTATATATACCCTATAATGACTAAGCCGTGGAAGGTCATAGAATGTCAAGGAACAAGTGACAAAGCAGGAAGTAAGCATGAATGAGTAAGTGGAGCCAATGGCATTGGCAAGGCTATGTGGAGGAGTAAGCATGATGACGAAGGAAATGGAAGGTCATAGAATGATGTGGAAGGGAATAAGTCATCACAATGATGAGAGATGTGTCTGTGCATGAACAAGGCAAAGATCAAGGCAAAGATCAAGGAGAAAAGAGAGAAGATGTAACATTACCCCCTTTCTACATCTGAGTCCACTACAAAGAACCATTCAAAGTCCAGAGTGCTGAAGACAGGAGATCCATCAATGTTGTCATACGCTGCAGTGTCAAGGGAGGAGTCACCCGGGGAGGGAGACCTGGAGTAACGAGAGTGATGGTAATTTCCCAATCCAGTTCTAATGTGAGAGTGAGCAGGTGGGACAGCACAAGCTCGGTGAGGCGTAGTGTCTCGGTGGCCTCAGGAGGCGACCTGGGAGCAGTTAGAATGAGATGAGAAGCTCGAGGATGAGGGAGAGATGGCTGGGGCAGAAAAGAGCCGAGGGCATCATTCCTGGATATGATGGCCTCGGAGGCAGATGGGACAGACAGGCAGCGGGAGACAGTGTGTCCAGGATGGAATCTGCAGCACTTGGGGCATTGGTACAGTTGGCAATCCTTCTGCAAGTGGAACAGGTGGCGACAAGTGAAGCACACTTCATGGTAGTGTGGGTGACTAGGAGGGGGAGGAGACTCTCTGTCATTTCCAGTCTAGTACCAGTTTGTGCGTTCAAGGACTTCAAGCTCATCAGGAAGTAGAGGGGACAAGGACGTGGAAGGAGCCAGTGGAGCAAGAGTGTGAACTAGCTCTCGGTTGTATTGGTTGATATCACTGAGGAATTCACTGAAGGTGAACTGGTGGGCTAGGACATGGAATGCCCCAAGAGCATATCGGTGGGTGTTGATGATGTATCTGGTAGCAGGGCATGCGGTGGGGATAGCATCAAGTTCTCTGATGGTTTCGTCCATGGTGGTTGTTACGTTTTCTCTCTTTTCTCCTTGATCTTTGCCTTGATCTTTGCCTCGTTCGTGCACAGACATGTCTCTCATCACCGTGATGACTCATTCCATTCCACGTCGTTCTACAACCTTCCATTTCCTTCGGCATCACGCTTATTCCTCCACATAGCCTCGCCGATGCCATCGGCTCTGCTTACTCATTCATGCTTACTTTCTTGCTTTGTCATTGTTCCCTGACATTCCATGACCTTCCACGGCTTAGTCATCGTAGGGTATATATACCATACTTGCCAGCCGTTGTACCTTAGCTTAGACCTCCTCAATTGTACCCACCAATACACTCGGGTTCCCTCCTTGCTCACTGTCCGAAGGTACCAGCCCTTTACCCCTTGTCCTTGACCGAGCCTTTGTGCTTCGGTACCTTGCCTTTGGACTTCCCTTGGTTGCACCTTGGGACTAGTCATCTGGGCCTCCGTGCGCCAGTACCTTGTCACCGTCGAGCCTCTGTGCGTCGACTCTTTGCCACCGTTGAGCCTCCGCATGTCGACTCCTTGAGACCTTGCTTCTGTCAAGGCTACACTCGTTCCTACGTGGACCAAGCATAACAGTGGTGAAGTACAGATGGAGATGTTGCAGGGCATGCAAATGGGAGCCAAAATCAAGGTGGTTGCCAAGGATGAGTCGTAGACGTGGATTAGAAAGGTGGTAGTTCACGTTGTGAATATAATCAATGTTTGGGGTACCATCCCAAAGGTGGCTAGAGTGCCATCTTGAAGGTGGCTAGCATAGATGGGGGAATCTACAGATTCTATGACAGGAAGATCATCTGAGGACGATGTGTGTTCTGGAGATGAGGGATAGGGAGTGGGACAAGGCGAAGGGGAACCAGAGAGGTCATTGATGACAGTGGTGACGGCGAGGGATAAGGGAGGGGGATTGGCATCAGTGTACGACGATGCATAGAGGTTGGAATGTGTCAAGTGAGAAAGGGGAGCTTTCTTCATCCTCAAAGCAAATGAGCATGGGGCAAGTGGGAGTGATCATTGTCGTCGTGGTTTGGGAGCAGGGGACTAGGGAGAGAAGATGGAGGGGTGAAGCTTCTTATAAGCCTCCAGGGCGGACTTGAAATGTTTCATGTCCCACTCAGGGATCCAAGAGTCTTTTTCCATAGTATATCCCTTCCATCAGATCAGGAAGGAATGGGCTGTTGGAGCTCCTCTGTGGTGCAAGATCTTCTTGATCTCATACTTTTCTTCACCGTCAATGAGGTCAGGGGATGATGCCAGATAATTTGGGCCATGGATGAAATTCTCATGATAGGGAGTTAGGAGGGAGGCATGGAAGACCGGGTGGATCTTCCACATCTTGGGGAGGCGTAGTTGATACATGATGGGAGACAACACCTTCACGACGGTGAAGGGTCCTTCCCTTTTGGGTGTAAACTTGGGGTTAGTGACGTGGCGTTTCAGGTTTCGTGCCTCCAGCCAGACTTTATCTCCCTTGGCAAAAGGGGTGAAGCCTTGGCGGGTACAAGAGGCCATGACCTGGCAGGCAAGTTTGTGGGCGGTGAGAGCTTCATCGCATGCGGTAGACAGCTCTTGGAGACGTGTTTCAACAGCAGGGATGTGAGAGTTGGTGATTACTGTGGGAAGGGCATGGGGTTTGTAGCCTATCATGAGAAAAAACAGTGACTTGCCAGTGACAGAGTGGGAGCAGTGGTTGTGCACAAATTCTGCATGAGAGATTTTGGCTGACCATGAGGCTGGATTGGAGTCACAGAAGATCTGGAGGTATGTTTCAACCTCCTGGTTGACATGTTCTGTTTCTCCATCCGATTGTGGATGATAGGCTGTGGACAGAGAGAGGTCATAGTTTAAGAGCTGTCCTAGCTCTTTTGTGAAGGCTGAAGCAAATTGGGGTCCTCTATCAGAGATGACCTTGTCATAGAGGCCAAAGCGGAGGAAGACTTTGTGGAAAAAGAGTGTTGCCACTTCTTCTGTGGTGCATGTTTTCTTAGTGGGGCAAAGAATTACCCCCTTAGTAAGACCATGGTTGACCAAGACCAGCAAAGAGTCAAAGCCATCTGAGGTGGGGAGATCAGTGATCAGATCGCAAGAGATCTGTTGGAAAGGGTGAGAGGTGTGGGAGTGGATGGGGGTGAGTGGGGGTACAGTGGGATAAGTGTTTGCCTTGTTTTGTTGGCAAACGGAGTAGCCAGAGACGTATTTCCAGACAAACGGAGCAAGGCCTGGCCACCACTGAGTGACCAGCTAATGAGTTTTCAAGTAACTGGGGTGACTGGTGGTTTCATGATCATGGCAACGCTCCACAATAGAGTGGTGAAGAGCTTCGTCCATGGGGACATAGATGCGTCCTTTGTATATGAAGATACCATCAGAGTAGGTACAGTCAAAGAGATGGGAATGAAGCGTGGTGGGGAGTGGTTTTTCAAGGGTGTGCAGGTGAGTCATGACCAATGGGTCATCAGCGAAGTGTGTGGCAATGAGGTGACACAACGAGGCATCAATGAGGTGAATGAACAAAGACAGGGAAGCAGGGTGATGCCCTCGTTGTCAGTGGTGTCATTGGAAGGGAGAAGGTCCAGGCGGTGGGAGAGTGCGTCAGGACCGGCAAGGAGTTTTCCAGGGACGTGGATCATTTTCAGATCAAAGTCTGACAGATCAAGGAGCCAGTGTTCCTGGCAGCAGTTAAGGGTTTGAGGGGCACAGAAGTACGTCAGGTTCTTGTGATCTGTGAATACCTGGACAGGGAATGAGGAGCCATGGAGATAGTGACACCACGACTTGAGGGCATGGATGATAGCAAGGAGTTTGCGGTCATAAATGTCATAATTATGTTCCGCAGGGAAGAAGCTAGTGGACATGTAGGAGCAGGGATGCCAGTCCCTGTTGACGTTGGTTTGGAGAAGGATAGCGCCTGAAGTGAACTTCGAGGTGTCAGTGGCAATGGTGAAGGGGTGAGAAGGGTCTGGCATTTGCAGCACTGGCTTGGCAAGGAAGAGTGCCTTAAGCGAGTCAAACAACTGCTGGCAGGCCAGGGTCCAGTTGAACACAAGGTTCTTTTTTGTGAGGTCGAGAAGGGGGCAGGTGACTGTGGCATAGTTGGGAATGAATTGTTGGTAGAAGTTAGTGAAGCCAAGGAAGGACCATATGTCCTTGACCTTGGTAGGCACAGGCCACAAAGCAATGCTGTCAAGCTTGACGGGGTCCATGGTGAGTTGACCGGGTTTCACAATCATTCCAAGGTATTCCACCTCCAAGGCATTGAAGGTACACTTCTCAAGTTTCAAGTGGAGGTTGAGTTCCTCCATCCGTTGTAGTACCCTTTTGGTACGTTCTGTATGCATGGCTTCATCTGGGAAGAAGATAAGGAGGTCGTCCATGTAAATGATGAGCCATCCCTCAGTGATCATGTCTCTGAACGAATCGTTCACGAAACACTGGAATATGGCGGGGGAGTTTGTCATACTGAAGAACATGACCATGGGTTCATACAACCCCTTGTGGATGATGAACATGGCCTTCCATTGGTGGTTGTCCTTGATGTGTACATTGTTGTAATCCCATCATACGTTGAATTTGGTGAAATGCTTTACAGTCCAAAGCTTGTCAATGAGATCAGAGATGAGGGGGAGTGGATACATGTCCCGAATGGTGTGTTTGTTCAGGTAGTGGTAGTCTTGGCAGGGGTGAAGTTTTCCATCTTTCTTGTTGACAAAGAAGAAGGGAGATGCCTGGGGAGAGTTCAAGGGGTGAATCTTCCCAGCCTTGAGGTTTTCTTCAAGGAAAGCTTCTGTTGCCTCCTGTTCAGCGGGTGTGAGGGGATATACCTTTCCAACTTTGGGGACAAAGGAGTCATCAAGGTTGATCTCATGGTTGTAGGGACACAATGGGAGTAAGTGGTCAGTTGTCTCTTTGTCAAAGACAGTGGAGAATTGTGTGTATTCCGGTGGTAGGACCAGCTTGTGTTTGACGAGCTCCACTGCTGCAGTGAGCTCCGTGGCAGTGGTGATCTTTAAGATCTGGGGGTCTGAGGGTTTGTAATAGTGGCCATCACTGCAGATGATCTGGTTAAGGATCTAATTGTCAAGGGCTTGTCGCACGTATTGTTCTTCCGTGCGGTGTTCAAGAAAGTCGTAGAGGTGGGAGTCGTAGACCATGTCTACATGGTGATGTCGTGGTGGTGTGGTTGCCGTTTTGAAGTGTGCATAGAAAGCTTCATGATACTCTGTGTCTTTGGAAAATCGAGCAAACAGCTCCTTGTGCTGGTCACAAGATTTGAGGATAGTGAGGGTGCACTGCATCCAGTTGATGACAGGGTTTGTCATCTTTAGCCAGGGCATGCCAAGGATGACGTTTTCATTGCTACAAGACATGACATAGAAGGTGACTTCTTGCGTAATTCCCTCTATGTTGATGAAGAGGGTCGAGGTGAAACGGACCTGTCCGTTTTGGTTCATGGTTTGGTCCATATTCTGGACATGGAAGGGGACCTCAAGTTTCTTCAATGTACAGTAAGTTTGTGCTTCTTCACGAAGTCGCGGTCAATGCAGCAGATATCAGCTCCGCTGTCAATGAGGGCACGGGTGTCTATGGCTTTCATAGTGTGCGAGGGCTCCATGAGTTGTAAGGCAATGGACATGGATTTGCAGGAGCTAGATACAACTACAGGAGCACATGTATGAGTAGAAGAAGGAGGTACTTGCATAGACTGAGTCCTCCTGTTCAAAAATTCTGGGGAATGAAATCCACTACTGCTACAGCGGGTGGTTCATCTTCTTTGTCGTCTTCAATCTCTTCCAGCTTGGGTAGGTCATCTTTTACAATCTTCTTGACCAAAGTCTTCTTCGGCCTATCTGTTGGGGAAGAGGAGAAGTGTGGGCAGTTCTGTGAGCTGTGCCCAGGCTTGTGGCATTGGAAGCAAAGATTCTTTGCAATGCAGTGCTTTCTTTTTTTGGGGGTCATCTTAGGGACTTTGATGGTGTTGATGTCCATGGCGTTGGGGTCCTTGGTGGTGCAGGTGGAGGAAGTTCTGGAGAAGTTTTGGTATGGGGTATGTGACTTCAACCAGTGCTCAGCGATAGAACGAGCATGTTCCTAGTTCTTTGGAAGATGAGGGCTTTGTCAACCCATGTGTTGATGGTTTTGGAGACCGTCTCCATGGCAAAGATTTTGTCTGTGAGGGGGGTAGGAAGGGCGTCGGCAAAGTAGCCGATGAGGATGTTGTCATCAGAGATACCTGCCAGACCCATTTTGGTCTGGAAGGTTTGGACGTAGTGGTCAAGGGAAGGGGTCCAATCCCCTCATTTGTTCTTTTCGATGCAAGTCTCACTCAGCCATCTAATGGTGTCGCAAACGGTATCCTGGCGTTTGATGGCTTTGTTGAACTTTGCAATGAAGGTTGTGAAAGTTCCTAGGTTGGCGTGGTATGGGAGAGTGCCTCCTGTCTGAAGTTGTTAGCCCATGTGAGTGCTGAGCCCTTGGTCATGTATGATAGCGCGAAGGCTATCTGCTTGGAGTCCGTGTCATAGACCTTTTTGTTGACATGGAGATAGAAGCAGACTGTTTGCAACCACTCAATGGCAGTTGTGTAACTTCCATCAAAGGCCTTAGGGGATGCAAGGTGGAGTTCCGTGGGTTTAGAGGAAGACATGGCAGGGGATGGGGTACATGGAGGGTACTTGAAGATGTTACCAGTCTGAGGAAGGGGAGTGGGAGATGGCGGAGTGGGAACTCAGGGCAGGTAGGTGGCCTCATTGAAGTATTCAGCAAGGGTAACTGTGGTATCCTCTATCAAAGGGATAGGGATGTTGTTGTCTGAGTGATCAGAAGCAAAGAGGTCTTCTTCCTCCTGGGGTTCCAAGTCTAAGCTCTCGGCAGGGGCGCAGTGGGGGATTCCCCAGTGGGAGTCTGCGGATAGACGAGGGGGAATGGTGGTAATGATCTATGCGATGGTAGTCATAAAGAGCAGCTTAGACCTTTTGTTACACTTGGCCTGGGTAGGGATGAGTATAGCCTCAACGGAAGCAAGGTCTCAAGGTGTTGACGCACAGAGGCTCGACGGTGACAAGGTGTCAACGCATGGAGGCTCGATGGTGACAAGGTTCTGGTGCATGCAGGCCCAGATGACTAGTCCCAAGGTGCAACCAAGGGAAGTCCAAGGACAAGGTACCGATGCATGGAGGCTCGGTGTAGACAAGAAGGTGAAGGGCTGGTATCTTCAGATGAGGAGCAAGGAGGAAACCCAAGTGTATTGTGGGTACAATTGAGGAGGTCTAAGCTAAGGTACAATGGCTGGTGAGTGTGGTATATATACCCTATGATGACTAAGCCACAGAAGGTCATAGAATGTCAAGGAACAAGTGACAAAGCAGGAAGTAAGCATGAATGAGTAAGTGGAGCCAATGGCATTGGCAAGGCTATGTAGAGGAGTAAGCATGATGACAAAGAAAGTGGAAGGTCATAGAACGATGTGGAAGGGAATGAGTCATCACGATGATGAGAGACGTGTCCATGCATGAACGAGGCAGAGATCAAGGCAAAGAACGAGGAGAAAAGAGAGAAAACATAACAGCCTCCTTCTTGGAAGAAATGTCCTCCTACAGTAAAGTCTTCAATGTGCACCGCTGAGCATGACACACTCTCACCTATTCTAGAAGCTACTGATCAACAATTCTCTCCACAACCCAGGGCTCAATGCAACCCTCCAGCCAGACACTCGAAACACATCAATGCTAGCACTGGTGGTTAGTTACAGCAGTTGGAGAAGGTCGGTGAAGCCATTGAGGCTACTCCTTTTCCAAAGGTATAGTTTGCCACTGTCTCCAAGGATAAACCCATCAATCCCTTGGCACCAACTCCACATCAGCCACATCAGAAGACACATCAGAAGACAGCAGCTCCAGCTATCATTTTCATTTTTATTATATATAGTACACTCATTTTTAGATACCCTCTTTCTCAACTAAGCATACTTTGGTGGTAGAGCCTGCTCATGCCATTGAACCACTGGAGGAAGGCAGCTGTTTTGGCTTTCAACTGAAGGCACCACTTCCACCAAGGTTCATAGGGTCTGAAACATTAGAAGCCTTTGGATGTTGCCAGGAAAATTCAAGTAATGCAGTGGCAGGCAAGAGTCAAGGTTTACTCACCAAAAGAGTTGCTCTGGATTCTCGTCGCTGTCCAGTTCAATATGCCTCACTGCATGATCCTAATGGATTACCCACCATCGTTTCACACTTGCCATTCCAGTAACTTCCTAGTAGCCTATTGTTTTTGGCATCTGAGGTGACAGGAGACATTGAAGGTACTAACTCTGGTTGATGTTTGCCATGTGTTCTTCTGGCTGATAGAGTGACAGGTCATCTAGTCGACAACCCCAGTGATGGCCATAATCAACATGGCCAAGACAAGAATCATGGCAACAGCGCTGGTAAATGGTATGTGTTACAATTTCCTTACTTTATCCTGGTGTCTTTATCTTTTCATCTTGTATCACTTATCTTGCCACATCTTTGCTTTGCCTAGAATGATATGAGCATGCTCTGCTTGGTAAGTACTGATGTTCATCAGAGAATATTGTCCTATTTATTATGATTATAGATCTTTAATGACATGCAAACGTTCTGCAGCGACATCAAGAAGTTGGTCATGAAGTTTATATGCCAAGGCTATGATTTGTTTCTGTCCCCTGATGCCGTTGATAATGCTACACAACTCACAGCAGTCATGGACAAAGCCAACAATCTCCTCTTAACCTCGTCATATTTGCATGGAGAACCTGATGAAATGACATGTTATTAGTTTTATTCTATCTTTTTCTTTCTTTCTATTGACATGAAATACAGGGAAAAACAAGTAATTTTGCCCACAAAGTTCTCAAAGATACCATCCTCAACTTCTTTTACAACAACAGATCCAAGTCCCTTTGGCAGTTTACCAAATTCCAGGACACTATCCCATATAGAGTATTACTGCTAGTTGCTGCAATGGTATGTTAGATTCAATATTTGGAACCATACTTACCATTTATATAGGTTCACGGTGTACTTTACCAGTTCAGGACATTCAATGTCATTAATGAAAAGAGTGGCAATCTAAACTTTCAAAATATTAAAATGGCATACAATGAACTTGCTGCTCAAATGGACATGGTCATCATGCATGACTATCATGGTCCAAAACTTGATTGTATGCTATGCAAGTAGGCACACATTGGAACATATGACCCTTAGTTCCATTCTGTTATTACTTACCATCACTATATAGTAGGGCTGGCTACATTGAGAAAGTAAAACCTGCTGCTATAGCCCACAAGAAATTTGCAGTCATTCTCAACTGACAAAACAGATCAACACTCCCAATATTGTGTTTCTGTCATGCCCTGTTATTTCTGTGGTGCCATGGAGTTTGTCATATGACAGTGCAAGTTGTTGTGTCTGTCTGGTTGTTGTGTCGTGTTGTGTCATTTGCTATTGTTGGCTATTGTTGGCTGTCTTTGGTTGTCTTTGGTTGTTATTGGCTGTCGTTGGCTGTCATGGCTGTGATTTCCTGTTGTTGGTGTCCTGTCATGTTACAATTTTCTCTCCTTTTCCCTTTACATCCCTTTTCCCTTCGATCCCTTTCCCCTGTCATTCCTTTTATCTCCACGATGAAGCACTTACATCACTTCCTTGGTCATTTTATTGCATTCTCTAACTAGCTCTTTCACTAGATGATCTCATACCCTTTTTCTTGTGATCTCTCTTCTCTCTTCTAAGATCACTTGAATACCTTTATTCTTCTCCCTAGTCTTAGCTTTATCCTCAATCTCTTTGTGTGCACGTTTGCCTGTGTCCTAGTAGTGTCTTGTACCAACGCCTCTATAGTTTCCCTAGTAGTCATGTACTTCATACTTGACTAACACAATACAAGTGTACATCTCATGTTATCACCTAGTCCCTCTGAGTTTTCCTTGACGACATTGTTGTATCTCTTCATGAGTGTCCTCCATCAAACAAGTAACATTCAACTTTGTCCTTGCCTTGTACACTTTGTGTAACATGTTGTATGTCATGTAATATATATAATGTAGTCTTATGCTATGCTAGCTGTGGCATCATGTCATCTCAGTGTCATATTCTGTTGCACTGTTGTATTGTGTACTGTCATGCTATACCATGCTATATATTGTTGTGGCATGCTATTGTATCATGCACTGTCATACCATACTGTGCTGTGCAATGGTTGTTGATGTGGTGTACTTTGAGGTTAATTGCATTGTCATGCTATCACTATAGACACAAAAGTGAATCAAGGATGTAACTTTTCCTCAAGGCAGACAGTTTTTATGTGGTCTTGACAATGCTGTACAGGACTTGGATCCTGTACAGCACTAGCAGGTTGCATGATTACTAATACATTGTACAAATTGGTACAGCACTGTCATTCTCAGTGACATTGTACAGATCTCTGCAGTGTGTTGAGCATTGATGTTTATTCAAGCATTTCATGGGTCAATTACACCATAGTAATCATTAAATTAGATAACTACATCTGGAAAAAAACGAAAATGGCTATAGCCAGGGCTAATACATATATATAGCATACATGGTCCTCTGTAGTCCATCTTCAAATGTAACATACTATGTAGCCTACTGTTGCCTGCACAGCCAGGCCACAGACTATATAGACTACATAGTCATGGCAATACTATACAAGCTATAGTTGAACACAGTGGACTATAGTGGACTATAGGTCTATAGTAGGCTACAGGACTATAAAGGATTATAGGACTACAGGGGACTACTGTGACTACATGATCAACCTGATGGATAACTCTAACACTGATAATTATAACCTTGCTGATCCTAACACTGAACCTTGATAACTATGGGTCCAAAACAAATATATTTCTCTGTACTACAATACAAGTAATCTATATCACACCTTGTTGCAATAGTGGTAGTGGTGGCAGGCACACCATTGTGTTGTCTAGACCCCCCCTCATCCTCTTTGTGGTCATGGTGGTGGTGGTGGTGGGCTCACTGTTGCATTTCTCATGCCCCCCTCATCCTCGTCATGGTTGCCATGGTGGTGCTGGGTGTTGCCTACATCCCCCTCATCTTCATCATGGTTGCCGTGGTGGTGGTGGGCATGCAGTTGTGTTGCCCGTGCCTCTATTGACCTCATTGAAATTAGTGGTGGTGATGGTGGTGGTGATGGTGGTGGTGATGGTGGTGGTGATGGTGGTGGCTAGCTCACCATTGCATTACTAACGCCCCCCTGGTCCTTGTTGTGGTTGCAATGGTGGTGCCAGGTGTCACCTGCGCCCACCTTATCTTCATTGAGGTTGCTGTGGTGTGCACCCTCATCGACTTCATTGCAATTGGACACACTGTTGTGTTACCTGTGCTCCCCTCATCCTTGTCTTTGTTGTGGTTGCCATGGTGGTGATGGCAGCAGGTACACAGTTGCATTGCCTGTGTCTCCATTGACCTTGTTGCGGTTAGCAGTGATGGTGATGGCAGTAGGCTCACTGTTGCATTACTCATGTGCCCCTCATCCTCGTCCTCATCCTCATCCTCATCATGGTCACCATGGTCCCCCTCGTCTTTGTTGTGGTTATGGTGGTGATGGTAGGTGTAGCAGGTACGTGTTATGCTTGGCCTGGGTAGGGACAAGCATAGCCTTGACAGAAGCAAGGTCTCAAGGAGTCGACGCACAGAGGCTCAACAGTGACAAGGAGTTGATGCACAGAGGCTCGACAGTGACAAGGTACTGGCGCACGGAGGCCCAGATGACTAGTCCCAAGGTGCAACCAAGGGAAGTCCAAAGACAAGGTGCCAGTGCATAGAGGCCCAGTGAGGACAAGGAGATGAAGGGCTGGTACCTTTGGACAGAGAGCAAGGAGAAAACCCGAGTGTATTGTGGATACAATTGAGGAGGTCTAAGCTAAGGTACAATGGCTGGCAAGTGTGGTATATATACCCTATGATGACTAAGCCGTGAAAGGTCATAGAATGTCAAGGAAAAAGTGACAAAGCAGGAAGTAAGCATGAATGAGTAAGCAGAGCCGATGGCATCAGCAAGGCTGTGTGGAGGAGTAAGTGTGATGATAAAGGAAGTGGAAGGTTGTAGAATGATGTGGAAGGGAATGAGTCATCACGATAACAAGAGACGTGTCCATGCATGAACAAGGCAAAGATCAAGGCTAAGATCAAGGAGAAAAGAGAGAAAAAGTAACAGTACACAATGATTGTGTGTTTGAGTGAGCACACACTTGCACTGAGTTGACACAGGTAAACGGGGTGTATGTGCACTTGGGTAAGTACACACCTGGACTAAGTGGACACAGGTGGTGGGTAAGTGGGGGTGTTCATATGCACCTTGCTGGAGGAACACAGGTGTACATGTGCACTGAAGTGAATAGTGAGCGCAGGTGTGAATGCTGAACACGTACCTATACCTGCATGCATCTTTGCACTGGGTTGAGTGTAGAAAGTTGGAGCAAGTGGGACGTGTCTGAGTGGCCATACTAATGTGGCCTTGACTTATGTACATAATATGGACTTCTAAATTTCACTAAGTCCCATCCAACTCTTTCATACCTTACCATCACAACCCCATGCAATCACACTCACCCACATCCACCCTCAAAGCTTCATCATGCGCACTTGTGCACACTTATGTTCACCCACACAAAGTGTTACAATTTTATCTCTCTATCATAACATTCTTCTCATTTCTTATCGAATCTCTAACTTCATTCTGCCGCTTCTTCTTTCCAAACATGATGAGCATACACTCATTATTCTAGGACATTCCTCACTCTGGCTGTATAACCATTGAGCATGACTTGTTCCCTTTTCACCAGGTTCCTCGATTCTCATTTCACTAGGTTCCTATTTTGCCCTGTGCCTGTTTCCTTTACCTGTGTCTTTGATCTTGTTTTAGACAGCATTCCTCCACAGTTCAGCTCTCTCGCGTCAACTTAGTGTTCCATCATTCCATCTTGTTCTATGAACTTCTGTGGCTGCACATCTCGATTGTATAAGTAGCTAGAGTTGACACTCAATGTACTCATACTAGATCTGCACAATACAAGTGTACATCTCACGTCACCACACTAGTCTTCCCTTGAGTTCTCTTTGACAATGTTATTGTACCTCTTTGTGAGCGTCCTCCGTCAAACAAGTAAATGTTCAACCTCCATCCTTGCCTTGATACACTTCATGTATCAAAAGATCTAGTATCTCCACTGTCCCTCCTATCCAGGAGTAGGACAAACCCCTTACAAAGATTTCACACAGAGACCATGCCCTTTGTCGTGCCTACTGCATCCTGGAAGACGATAACAAACAAAAACCTATCCAACAGCCTTCTCCACATTGAGTTCTTGGATCATTGTATTCCTCTGCCCCACCTTCAAGTCCTCTAGCCTTACCCACCCCCAGAGTTCTTCCTGCAATCAAAGCTCCTTGTGAACCACTCGCCTTGCCACCTTTGAGACCTCTGTCACCACTGTCACCACCCTCCGAAACACAGAGCTTATTCTCACCCTCACCACCACCCATGTCCTCTGAGAAGCCAACCAAGATTTGGGCTGCTTTGCCCACTGATTTCTCTGGAAAACCCACTGATACCACCAGATGGATCAAAGCCATAAAGGCTTACTTTGCCATCAACAAAAAGATCTACTCTAACGACGCAACTAAGATCTTCACTTGTCTCAGTAAACTTGTTCTCCAATATACCAGCTTCCTTCACAGAAACCTGGTATGATTGTCTCACAAACCCTCTTCTCAAAGCCAAAGAGAAGACCTTCAACAAATTTGTCGAAAACTTTAAAAAGACCTTCTATCCCTTCGATGTCCAAGCCACCGCCTGACTAAAACTCCCTTATCTTTGTCAAAAGGCTTTCAAAGAGCATGACACCAATGAGATCAATGATGGCTTCCAAAAGTTCATCTCAGACTTCCTGCAAACTGCCACCAAGTCTGGGATCACTGACCAGCAGTCCCTCATTGGATACTTCGCCATGGATTGTGACCAGAAGATCACCAACATGATCCTCTCCATGAGCAAGCTCCCTACCAACTTAAACTCGTGGATTGACAAAGCCACACAGTTCTACACTCAGAAAGCTCGGATGGCCACAATTTGAAAAGGCACACCCTACCCCCACTTCACTCCCACCGCCACTATGCCTCCCTTCACCTCTCGCCCTTCACCTCATATCAAAGACTCCAACACCATGGATGTAGACGTCATCTGCATATTTAAATTAACTCCCAATGAACACTCTAGATACATCAAAGAAGGAAGATGCTTTAGATGCCAAAAGACAGGGCACAATGCTCAGAATTGCAAGGCATTCTAACCTCGCCCCCACAACACATCCGCTCTGCTCATGTTCATCCTCCCAAGGATAACCAAACTTCTAAGGAAACCACAAAGGAGACCCCCTCACAGCCCACCATGAGTTCCCTTGACACCTACATATGTCAACCAGCTTTGCACTAAAGGCTGGAAGGATGAAGAAATCCAGCAAACCTTGCATGCCAACTACAAAGAACCTGCTGAAATATCACTCCTGGACACACAGGATTTTCTTTAAGGGAAGTTGCATCGACGTCTTCTTCCCCCCATGTACTCATAGCTTTACCCAATAAAGACACATTTTGTTTTCCCGCCTCTCTACAAGTACCCCAGCAAACCGTTGACACTACTGCGTTACTTGACAGTGGTGCTTCTGGCAACTTCATTGACATCTCCCTTGTCCCAAAACTCCAGCTAGGATGCCGAGTTCTTTGTAAACCAGTCATTACTTACAACATCAATGGTACCAAGAATAAGAAAGGGACCATCAAATGGAAACTCTTTGCTCTCATCTCCTTCCTCTCATTCTCCCAGAAAGTCAAATTCATGGTCATCTCATTAGGCAAACCACAACTCATCCTTGGAATACCTTGGCTTCGCAAATGGAACCCAGACATCGACTGGGCCAACATGAAACTATCCATAAGCTCCCCCAAATTCCTCCAAAAGATCACCTTGTCCACACAACTTGCTCAACAAAATTCACCTACCAAAACTCAGATCCCCACCTGGTGCAAAGACTTCACAGACATCTTTGCAGAATCCACGTTCAATGTCCTTCCCCAACATCATGATTATGATCATACCATTGAACGCAAACTGTCATTCACCCCGAAAATCTCCAAGGTATACCCCTTGAACCCTGCTGAGAAAGAAGTGTGTAAAAAGTTTGTTGAAGAATACCTCACCACCAGACACATCATCCTTTCCAAATCCCCTCAAGCCTCACCATTTTTCTTCATTCCAAAAAAAGATGGCATCCTACACCCTTGTCAGGACTACTAATATCTCAATTCCCACACCGTCAGAAATGCATACCCCTTACCCCTCATGTCTGAACTTATTGATGATATGAAAGACTCAACCTTTTTCACCAAACTTGACATTCACTGGGGATACAACAACATTCAGATATGGGAATCTGACCAATGGAAGGCTGCTTTCATCACCCTGCTGGGGCTCTTTGAACCCACCGTTATGTTCTTTGGGTTTAACAATGCTCCATTTACCTTCCAAGTCTTCATGAACCACATCTTTGCAGACATGATCTCCAAGTGTTGGCTCAAGATTTACATGGACAACCTAGGAATACACACTCAACTAGACATCAAACTTCACCATCTCCACACCAGATGAGTACTACAACACCTTAGAGAACACGGTCTCTCAATTAAAATCTCCAAATGCTCATTTGATGCCCCCTGAATGGAATACCTTGGAATGATCATTGGACAGGGCAAAATCAAGATGGATCCCATCAAACTTTCCATGATCAAAGAGTGGAAACTGTTACAATTCTTTCCCTACATCAACACATTCTGCTTCTTTCGTGACACATTTCCTTCTTCATCTCACCTATGATTCTCACCGAGCTCGACAAGCATTCTCTCATCGTCCTGGGACATTCTTCTCTTCTGTTGTATAACCATTAACATCTATTTTTGTACAGGCTCTCGTCTTTGAGTCCCTGTTTCACCTCGTACCAATTTCTTCTTGCTGTGTTCCTTGATCTTGTTTCAGACAGCCTTCCTCCACAGTTCAGCTCTCTCGCACTGACTTAGTGATCCATCATTCCATGTCATTCTATGAACTTCTATTGCTGTGTGTCTCAATCTTATAAATACGTAGAGTTGACACTCAATGTACTCATACTAGATCTACACAATACAAGTGTACATCTCGTGTCACACCTTGTGAACACCTTGAGAACTCTTTGACGATGTTGTTGTACCTTTTCATGAGCGTCCTCCATCAAATGAGTAAATGTTTGACCTTCGTCCTTGCCTGGGTACACTTTGTGTATCAGAAATCTCCTACCTCTGTGAAGGGTATTTGCAGCTTTATTGGATTTGCCAACTTCTACTGCAAGTTCATACCCAACTTCTTTGATATTGTCACTCCCCTTGTACTCCTCACTCAAAAAGACCAGAAGTGGGAATGGACACGCCATTAGGATAAGGTGTTCACCCATCTCAAGCTAATCTTCTCTTCCACTCCAGTTCTTAGTCTCTACAATGCCTCTCACCCATTCTTTGTCATGACTGATGCCTCCCTCCTTACTGCCAGTGCTGTTCTCCTGCAAGAAGACAGCAATGGAGACCTCCACCCCTGCACATACTTCTCAAGGACCTTTGCTCTCACAGAACGGAACTATGATATCTATGACCAAGAGCTTCTTGCTGTCATTTTATCCATTCAGGAATGGTAACACTACCTCCTTGGCACTGAACATGCCGTCATGATCATCACAGATCACAAGAACCTCTCATATCTCAAGGATCCTCAAAAACTCTCTCAACAACAAGCTTGCTGGTCCCTCTTCCTACAGGACTATGATATAGTTTAGAAAGTCACACCTGGCTTCCAAATGGGACCAGCTGATGCACTATCCCACCAAGATAACATTGACACCTCTGATGACAATATCCACACCTCTATCCTTCCTGACCCCATTGTAATTTCCGCCCTTGATCTCTCCCTCCTGAACGGAATCAAAAACTCCTCTCCCTTTGACCCACTTGTCCTTCGTGCTATACAAAATTTGGCAGATGGATCACCGCTCTTCCCTCACTCCACCCTCTCTGATTGGCGCTATGATAACACCCAACTGTTTTACAAAAACAGACTCTACATACCCCCCACTTCTCGACATGCTCTCAGGGACGCTATACACTCCTCGTCCACCACAGGCCATATGGATCAATTTCACACCAAATCTATAATTGAACGAGACTTCTGGTGGCCTGGATTGGCCACATTTGTGTGAAACTACATCGCTGGCTGTGTTACATGTCAGCAGAATAAGGTTAATACCCATCCCACCATGCCTCTCCTTCTCCCCATCCCATCATCCTCTATGTTACGATTTGTCTACGAGAACATGTGAGAGACATGGGTGGGCGGTTTATTCTTTTCTTTGTCATTCGTTGTCATGCTGCTTTACTGGCGTTTCACCTGATTGAACTATTGTTTACTTGAACAGTCGTTTCATTGACAGCCATCAAGGGCTGTGTTTCCCTTGTTCTTGTTTTGATCTTCATTTCTTGATCTATTCTTGACGACCAATCACATAATTCCTGCTACATCACACCACTTCCCTTTTCTAGCGCTGCTGTGCATTCCACATAGTATATAAACCGTCATCTCGAATACTTGTACTCTAAGCTAGATCTTACCTTTACAAACAATCTACTCTCTTGACTCCAAACTCTTGGGCTACTAGCTTCGCCCATCAATTCTACTTTGTTCCTACATCGCAGCGACTAAGTCCTAGGACTTCACAAAACTATGACCAAAGCTACCAAAGGTCTACGTTAAGCCCCTACCTGGGACTAAGCGTAACAAAAGATCTAGCTTCCCTCTTGAACGACTACTATCTAGTAGTCACGACAATTGCCCATCATTTCATGGCAAAACCCCTACCAGAATCCCCAGAACCCTGCTTGCCCCCAAATCTCTCAACCAGCACTTCCTCCTCCTTTCCCCGCTCCTAATCTTCCCACTCGAACCCCTTCCCCTCCCACTATGAGCAGCACCACCACCTCAAAAGAACTACACCTTGGCATACCCTCAGACTATGATGGAAAGGAAGAAACTTTCACCGGATGGCTCAACTAAGCACAGATATACCTCCTTGTTAATACCACTACCTATGACTCCGATGAGAAACACATTGTGTTTATCTTCTCGTTCATGAAGAAGGGAGCTGCTGAAGCCTGGGCCACCGCCTTCACTTCAAAAGTCATTACTTCCAAAACATTTGGGACATAAGACCAGTTTATCAAAGACCTTGAAAAGAGCTTCCTGACCACTGACCAGCCTGGACAAGCTCTTACCAAGATGCAGCATCTGACCCAGAAAGGAGACAACATTATCTCCTACATTTCTCAATTTAAGATTGCCGCAGCTCGAAGCCTCATCACCGATGAAATAGTCCTCTGCGGTACACGAAGACCGAAGAATTTCAGGCATACCATGACCACTTCGATCAACTCTCCTCTCATCATCCTGCCTCAAAGAAAAAAACTCCCTTCCCCACTACCTGCACCTATCTCCCGGGAGCTTCCCATGCCAAAGACCCAAACGCCATGGACGTTGATCACATCCGCCTCTCCTGAGAACAACAAGAAGAGTACTGACACAAGGGACTCTGTTTCACTTGTGGGAAGAGAGGACTGATGAGAGATTGTCCAAACCACGGACAGACCAGCCAAGCTAGGGACGAGAGAAGGGTAACCACCAAGCCGAAGAAAGAAAAGACAGTCAGGGAGATGGCCGAGGACGATGAACTCCCCAAGCTGGAGAAGATAGAGGATGAAGAAGAAGAACCCTACGTATCCCGTTGTTACAATTCTTTTGCTCTATCGTCACGTTCTTCTTCTCACTCGCCGTATCTCGTTCTTCGTCCTTCTTATGGTTCTTGCCGAACATGATGAGCATTCCCTCATCATTCTTGATCGTGCCTCTTTCCTATTGTATAACTATTGACGTGTCACTTCACACAGGTTCTCGCCTTCGAGTTCTTGTTTCATCTCCATTCCTATTTCACCTTGCTTTGCTCTTGATCTTGTTTCGGACAGCCTTCTCCACAGTCTGGTTCTCCCGCACCGGCTTAATGTTCCAACATTCCATCTTGTTCCTTGACCTTCTATTGCTGCGCATCTCGTTCATATAAATACATAGAGTAGACACTCGATGTACTCATACTTGATCTATACAATACAAGTGTACATCTCGTGTCATACCTTGCGAATGACGAGCAGATGCTAAATAGGATCTGTATTCTCGTCCAAGGTGCAGAGACAGCAATAGGGATAGTGCAGAGTGATGAGACTCACTCTACTAGCAGGTAACTTGGTTAAGAATATCACTGGTGATAGCCAGTGGATCGAGTGAAGTGATTCAGGAGTGTGGGGAAGATGAG
>JBBPUD010000302.1:0-29693 GCA_038094475.1 Phylloporus aff. rhodophaeus
GGTAAGTGAGGAGAGCAGAAGACAAAGGTCAAACGATTCATCACCACTTCAATATATGTTTGGGAGCGCTACCTCGTCGTCTGCACAACCTTGATCCAGCAATGATCCGGCCGCCAAATCCAGACTCCGACACTCAAACGTTGCCCCAACCGGACTCGTGATTCGTATCGAACCGAATATAAGGCCTCCGGAGTAGTACACATGAAGCTTCAAAGCTTCGACTGTGAGCAATATTCGCACAGGAAATTGTTACAACATACGTAGGATAGTTTTCATTGATGCGATATCACTGTATGATGCAATATAATAATAGTTGTATCGGCCAGTTGTCCTTTGGCGACCCATGGGCATCTGACACTTGACTTGGACACTTTCGTATGCGCATACCTTTGCGTTTCCTTATCGGGGGCTTGATGCAAACATCCTCAAATTATCAGCCCTAGCCATTTGTACGCTAAGCCAAGATCAACCCATCTCGACTATTATCCATTCGATACTCTTTGGCAGTTATCACACAGCCTCATCACGCTTTCATTGTTCTCGTGATGAACATGCATAGCAAGACACGCCGAACTTTACACACACAACTTTGTCTGACGATGCGTAGTCTACCTAACACTTTCCAGTAAGTACCCCCCTTGACTTATCCACTTCCATTGCACCATACCAGTACATTTCAACCGACTCACACCACCCCTGCTGCTTCTGCCACCTCCAAAGAATATTTAACCAATTACAACAAGTTAGTAGTATCTACGTTCTTGCATTAAAGCATTGCATCTGATTGTCGGGAAGACGAAAACGGGACAACGATCACCTACCTTGAGGGTTCCGAGTTCGGTTCAAGGCGCCCTTAAGGCGGGGATCACAGCCCCGAAACACCCGTCGTTTCAATCGTAACCATACCAAAACCCGCCATTGCCTCCAGGTTTCTAGCCGATCGAGTCCGATTTTTTACCTATGAGAAGGATTCCCGAGCCAGGCGGAACATCCATTACTATCGTGTCTCGCGTGAGCGAGATACATTGCCCGTCTAGGGCCTTCTGCATTGCCGCCTCATTTGGATCCATGCGAGCACAGTCGACGTTACGGAGCGTGGTCTATACTCCCAGGCGCACCGGAGGCGTACCTCTATTTTCATTACATAGGCGACTCACGACATGGCATCCAAGCACAAGAACATCCAGGCTCCAGGCCGGTCTCAAACGTGGCAGGAGAGAGTGGGTTAGATCGGCTGTATGGACTCGGCGTATCCCCGAGTTTCACCTAACGCACTTGGTGAGCAATAAGTTATGGGTGTTCAAGAAAGCACGGGCTGATCAATACGCCGTGCTCTGCGGATCAACTCGGCCCACCATACATTACAAACTATTTTCTTTGCTACACACCTTCTGTTCTTGACACGCGAGAGAAAGCTAATACGGTATGTAAACACCCTAACCTCGGTCTGATTGTAGATTGCCATTCCGTATTTGATCTGCACTGTCTATATTCGATTTCGCTCATCACCGGTCGTGCAGGCCATAATAAAACCTCAAAAGCATGCTCGTAACGATGCAAAAACCACATCAACTGCCCGCATATGCCCAGGATTCTTCCACCACCATTCCCTTAAACACCCCAACAGAACCTCTGTTAGGTGAGGAAAGTCGAATCGTTGATTATAGAAGACGATCATTCATTTTTCGGCAAGTAGTGCGGTCACCAGTCCCAGAGCTGACACAGCAGAACCTGCGCAATTCCGCATTCTGGACATCACAACCAGCTCCTGCCAAAGTTCCTGTGTCGCAGGAATCCCTTCCCACAACTCTTACACACAAAGACCGTCTTTTCCGAACGTTGCATCGACCAAGTAGAATGCTGCTATTGAGCGCGAAACACAAGCGTCACGCTCAGAAAGCGGGCCCAAGCGACCAAAGATCTAGGAAACCGTCGTCAGACATAGTCAGTGACTGTACCGGACTTAAAACACTTTGGAGCCCCGGCGACACATTTCTTCCCCACGCCAAACCCCCTATCCCATTCCCAAACAAACACCAACGAAATGTTTCCGAGCAGACCCTCATGCCCCCTTTCGGGCCAACGACGTCTACTGGTCCATTCAAGCCGCGCTGTAAGGCTTGGACACAGTTGTCGAAGGCGCATTCAATGACGTTTCAGTCGCCACGACACACCTTGGATGGAATGCCTATTCCAGACACCTTGCACGGGCAGTTCAAGGTCCTTGCGCAGAAGGTGCAACGAGCGTTGACGCGGCCAAACGAGCAGATCACAATGTCTTCCGGACTGGTCAATGAATCCAATCCCGGATGGGAGCCTCCACCCAGTTGGGCTGGGCCGGTTGCAGTCAAGTCAGTAGGCGGGAGCGAGCAGTCAAAACCAGCTGTGAGGTCAAAGCTCAAGCGGAAAGGTACGCAAAGCCGTCCAAGACTTGATGTCCGTGACTATATTGGCGGGACTTCCCAACGGTCCAAGGAACCAGAACCGTTTCAGTTGGTCGATATTGTGAAGCCGAGGAAAGACTCATCCAGCGCTCGAGGGGGTCGTGCCTCGACAGAGGTCAAAATCCGATACTATGAAGGATGGCATGAAAAACCTGTGGGTGATGTCATCCATATGCTGAGGGAGCTCAGAGTCAAGTAGGAGGTGAGGTCGTTGGGTGCGATTGGACGGGATTGTTTTGTATGGTGCGAAGTGACGAAGTAGGATCCACAACACCAAGCGCACAGCGTAATACCAATGAATAAAGAGTTGCCATTGTTTTCGATTCGTCTGGTCCCTCCCTATACTTTTTGCCACGGAGACCGTCTCATGTGATTTCCGACATATCGTAGACAGACGTAAATGTCGAGATCTGCCTTGCAGGTGGGAAGTCGGTACCGTCTCACAGCCCCGAGTGGCGTTCGCTTGCCAAGGTCCGCGGTCAAGAAGTCCGCCGTACCCCTGTAATTTCTCGCGTAATCAGTGATCTTGCCCGACGAATCGGGTATCGAAGCCGAGTTCCTGTCGGCCACAGCAACGCATCGGCAGACCAGTGGCAGGAACGGTTGATTGAGGAGACGAAAATTGCCGCGATGCGCAGTCAAGAGGCGCAGCCAACAAAGATTTTTAAATGAATGAAGGAGAAAGAAACAATAAATAACGACAGTGGAGCGTGGTGGAAACAAAAATAGATAGACAGACAGGAGGGGGCGTGTGGCAGGAGACGGAGAAATGTGCCATCCATCAATTAATAGCGCCTCGATTCGGAGTGAACGAATATGGGCACTCCGGAGGACCTCGAATGATCAACGGGCAGGTGAGGCGTTCCGAAATATGCGGTCAATAAGAACCTCGAGCTTTAATCCCGCTTGCTGTATACATACTAGTGTAGAGTCCGCAGTTGAGCTGAATGGAAGAGACCGTTCCGAAATACAGCTGGAAGTCGGCGAGCGGGCATTTGGGAAATTCGCGCCCACAGGTGGTAGAAGTGCACAGGACAGCTCGAAGGAGCCCGCCAAGTTCTCATGACCCCTGCCATGCTTTGGACCCGTCGAGCCGGGGCCGAGGAAAAGAATGTGAATGGCTGGTGGGAACCTAAGCCGCGCTCGGTCCAAGCGAGTCCCTTTAGCAAAAAAAAAAAATCACTGGCTACATACGATACGAATGAATCCAAAGGAGGAGGTGGCTATCCGTGAATTTCTTCAAGTTCGCGGAGATACTGGAGATACTTACGTAAGCCACTCTCAACATTTGTCGAGTGATCATCAAACCAGGTCGTCGTCGCTATTCAGCTGTTCTCCCACGCGATCAGCCAGTGAAACAAAATCTTCATTGTTCTCTAAAGGTGAGATGCTTCAAACCTTACATCTTACGGTACCCAGACGTGATTGCAGACGTGATCGAGGCCCGTGGATACACCTCCCACTACAGTCGTCCTCGGACTGTCGCAAAGTATTACGAGCGTGGGGCGCAACAGAACTTAGTGCATTCTCCTGGACAGTCTTGCTCAACCATATGAACAATTGGAATGTAAATTCTGGTGTCAATATACTTTAGCACTAAAATGGGTCATGTCTAGAAAAGGTAAGCTTTGTTCTACGGCAGCTGGGTACTGCGCACCAATTGACCTTCCTCACCGCAACTCAGTCTGGGGGGTTACATATGCACGGGCGCTTTGGGTGCCATGTAGCAGTCTTTCAGGTATGACGACGCTTGGGACAGCACATAAGCCGGTCTGCCCTTGATTGCTGTGCCGCTAAGGCGGTGTGGCCACCGGACGGCCCAGCGCCTCCCCCACTTGCTTTGCATCACCGGGCGGTTCCCCCGGTGCTTGGATGACCAAATCGTGGTACCGGTGCCCGAGCTCACATACCGACCCCCCTTGTTGGCGGTGGACGAGCATAGCCTTGGTGCACATTCTACACGAGTGCCTGCGCCATCGCAGCCCTGCATCGGTGCCCCGCTTTGAAAATGAGACTCCGCGTGAAGCCATGTCGACAGTGGTGACGTGATACACTGGAAAGCATCCCGTACAAAATTGGTCCCCGTCTGATCTACGCGTTCTACCATTCCTTCCTCGTTTGCCAAAGCATCCTCGGGCAATATTTAAACTTACTCGATACCCTCGTTGCCGCATGTCCCCCCTTGCCTAGCTCATCCACTATGTCGTCGCCTCAAGAGTAAGTGTTCGTCCAATAGGCGACTCGGCGCTGATCACCCTGTCTAGCCTATATCATTATTCTGCCCAGAGTGCAGTCTACAATGAAAGTGGATCTAGCCCAACGCTCACACAACATTCCCATTCTCCGGGACCATCTTGGATGCCAAACGCCACAGCCGATAGCCACTTTGAAAGTGGATACTCTCAATCTCATCAAAGCGGAGGTCTGTTCCATGTGGAGGTATGCCCACACCAGAATCTCAACGGTGCCGCGATTTATGCTCTTCCCGTCTCCGATTTGAAGAGTATGAATTATGCCCCCAGCCACACTCAAACTGCGTATCCTCCACAAGACACATCATTCCAAGAGCCTGCTTCTCGGTCTGGGCCCATGTATAATGTATAGCCATACCTCCCCTCTTTGTGCTCCACTAACTTACAATGTTCGTCGATGTCCAGGACAACTTTGACTTCACCTCTTTTCAGCACCTTTACAATTACTCCAATTTTGACCACAGACATTCTTACCCTCCTTATGGATCAAGTCATGGCTTTCTTGGACAGTCCTCTGCAACAAATGGGTTCCAGATGAGCGACCTGACACACACACTCGATGCATATCACCCGCAGGGTATCTACGCACCTCAGTTCCCTCAAGACGCTCCGACACTGGTCTATCGGTCGTCATCATTGACACGGCTTCCCTCGATGGATCACAATAGGCTTCTCCCTGCGTACGGGAACGCATCCGATTCTGCACGGCCCGCCACAGAGATCTCGAAATCAGACGGTGTCAACACAGCGAGTGCGGAGCTGCCCAGTGCTGGCGCTGGGCCGCACAGCCACGCACCTGTGGCGACTTCGCTTTCCAACCAAATATCTGCCGCTGGCCCCAGCCGCCTCATTCCGGGTTCACCCGAGAGAAAGCGATTGCTGCCTTTGTCTGCAGATGAGGGACTTTCCGTCAGTGCTGTGTGTTAACTCACGCGCCACAATACAGCTGACACAGAAACAGACGACACGGAATGTGGTTCCCCGCTCCGACAGAGCATGGAGCGTGCATTCTACATCACCGGACTCGCTCAGGCGTGGCCGAAGTTCAGACATTCCTGGGCGGGGCCCATTGATTCCTCAAGACCGCTACACTACTGGCAGCGTTTCGCCCTTCAACGTAACTCGGATCACCTTTGATCTGGAGAACCCAGATCAAATTGGAATCCCAATCATCGACATCCTGAACAAGACGGGTAGCTACAACCGTATTCGGGGTCGCACTCAGGCGTTCGATCACATGGGGAAGAAGACATTCACTCTGCGGGTCCAGGTAAGCTCCTCATACCTGGACAGTGGTTCACGTGGCTGAGCGTCCGGCCACCGTGATTTCAGTGGCCGGGGTACAAATCTTGGTGCAAGACAATCGCCGCTTTGAACTGGAAGAAGTCTCGAGACCCTATCACACGTGTGAAACTTGCAGAAGACATTGCGACGGCCATCCGCGATCTGGTCCAGGTTTGATCATCAGTCTTGTTCGTTTGTATGTATGCTGATACCTTTTCTAGAAAAAGCGCGATGAACGATATGACTCGGATTACGCGGAGTGGAATGTCGGGCCAAATGGCATCCAGCTTGACCAACTTTGTCTCGTGGCGTTGCACCACGTATCAAAGGGAAGTTGGCAGCCCCAGCTTTGTTTGCTTCAGCCACGCCAGGGTTGATGGGGTCCATGCGGCTTCTTCCCTTTCCCATTTTGCCACAGCATATTTTTATTCTTACGGATTTCCCTTTGTTATATTCTTTCCCCCTTTTTTACATACGGAGGATTTTTCTTTATTACCCCAATTTCCTTTGACTCACTGGTAAATTTGTTCCGAACCCAAGGTAGGCATCCTCCATTTGCCCTCCTGTGACAAGCTCACACAACAGGTACTCAGTGACTCGACGTTGCAGTGACCGCATTTACATCCAATTTCTTCGCATCATTAGAGGTTTCATGACTGGCATGGCATTGGCATCAACAAAGAATAAGAGTGTAGCATGTTTTTCTTTCTTTCCCATTTCACTCTGAAGTTTTTCATATACCAACCTTTGAGTTTCGTTACAGGCTGCTTTAAGGCTTTAACTTTTACTTGTATACCGGAGTTGTGTTGGATACCAAATGATAGTGGCTTCCCAGAAGCTGAGTTGCTTGAGCGTGTGAAGTAGAACATTGTAGCGCTCGCGGAGTTGAAACCACCCTCGAGGCTCGCTGCATTGCAGGGCTTTGAGATCGACACTGCTTCGCTGTATATGCTTTCGTGGACTAGTGCAAATCCTACTTAGATCGACCGAAACCCTAGATCTGTGGTATTTTGGATCGTTTTCTGGCGCCAACCTGCCTCGTGTTGTATTTTCTCCCATCTATATGACTCCGTCGCGGCTAACGGTGACCTCACAGCAACGATATGCCACACCCATTGTTCAACTTCACCCTGCCACCGGCTGTTCCAAAATTCGGGCCCAGGGTGGGTCAAGTCACGCTCACTCGCGATGGGGACGCTAGTGGTCAGCCAGACACGCACGAGGCCATGAGCATCACGCTGAACACGCCCAACATCCTTGTCAGCACTTCGCGCGGAGTTGTCCCCCACCTCTCGCGCGACCATACGAACGGATCGGACGCGATTCGGTGGATAAATGTCCCGTTTGAGTCCTTGTGAGTATCGATGTTCCTGTCCCTGTCCGCGCCACAACTCGCTACGAAAATTAATGTGAATGTGTGGGTCATGCAATGTGCGGGGCTACTAGTCTGGAGCAGGTTCCTCCGATCCCGACATTGCAGGAGGGTCCGTACCCGCTGCATCGGTTCTTGGGGTTCGACAAGAATCGGCATATCACGTCCCTTTGTCTTCGCGACCCCCTCGATGTGCGGGAGATGCCGCCCAATGGGAACACCTATGTCTCCGCGAACTGCGTGCGGGGCGTGAAGAAGGTCTGCCTTCCATTCCCGGTGACACTATGTTTGTCTAATGAATCCCGTCATATTGTGGGTACATGTCGACTAGGTCACGCTGTCCGACTGGCGCAAGTACGTGTACAAGATACAACCCGACGTCGTCTTTGGCCTCACGGACACGCCGTTCACCCCTCCCCCCTTTTCTCAAAAACGTGTCACGAAGAGCATCGAGCGCAGTGCGTCGTGGCTCGCAGATCTCCTTCGGCCGATTCCCGGCGCTGACGTGTCCGGGCCGGAACCACACAGCAAGAGTTTGCCGGGGCACCCACTCAACATATTTGTTCACATGGCTGGTGGAATGTCTATCCCTGCGCGCGAGGCGTTCGCATACGGAATCAAGGAGACACTTTATGGTCCCGAAGCGGAGACTGTGAAGCCACTACGCTGCCTGGACGAGGGCATCACTGGCTACGCGTTTGACCTTGCTGTCCTACGTGGCCTTCGGCCAAGTCCACCTACGTCCCAACATCAATGTTTAACTGACGACTTTCTCCAGTGGGAGAGCGCAGAGATGTTGCAGCATCCAGAGTCTATAGCTGAGGTGCCAACGCCGAGCACGACAGGAGACATCAGCGTCAGCTCAACGGCATTGGATATCGAGCCCACACTGGAGCCGCGTGCGACGCAAAAGCCGACTATTGTGTCGTTGCTTCAGTCTTCGCTCGGACACCTCTCTGAACAGAAGCCACGCCTTGTGACAGGGGTCCGGTCTCCACATGAAATGCTTCGTCTCATCCGGGACGTAGGCGTCGACCTCTTTGACGCGGGATGGGCAACGCACGCTGCCAGTATTGGCATCGCGCTCGATTTTGTCTTTCCAGCACCCACGCGTGATAGGGTAGAGGTGAATGCGCGGCAATCTTTGGGGCATAACCTGTACGACCCCATATACGCACACCAGCATGGCCGTCTCGCAGATACGCTCATGGGTGCTGGAGAGCGTGCAGGCGGTACTACGGCGGAGGGCCCCGTGTGCAGGTGCATCGCATGCTCACCCCGCGTGCCATCCTCGCACATCCTCCATAGCCCCATTGATGCGCAGTCGTACGTGACGACCGATGAGGAGACGTGGCCGAGGTATGCAAGACCGTATAGTCGGGCGTACTTGCACCACCTCCTACACACGCACGAAATGTCTGCACATGCATTCCTTGTCGCGCACAATCTCGCGGTGGTTTCCGCGTTTTTGGCGGATGTCAGACACACAAGGGTGGAGGGTGGGGACACTGGGTTTGCACTAGAAGTGGTAAGGTTCAGTGATACTTATGATGAAAGCGGGAAACTGTTTAATGTCGCAAAAAAGGATTGGGAGGATGTTGATAAAGCAAGAGGGAAGGGGAGGCTTACAAAGGAAAGAGAGAAGCAAGACAAGCAAAATGGTGATGAAGACGACACTTATCACAGTACGTAGATACCCAAGAACTCAACACTGGGAAGAAACCCACTTGAGCAGATGGCACGTCGCAACGATTGCTATTGCTGCTAGACATTGTGCACAAAGGCCTTTGGGGCGAGGGAACAGCGGATGTATTGAGTGTCAAAACAGTTATGATTCTACGCAATGACAATATTTCTATTCCCTGGATTTATACGTGCAACGAGTCAGTGAAGAGTTGACAAACGAAAGTGGGAATCTACCTGTAGTACCTGGGGAGGGGCAAAGACGCCAAGTCTGGGCGGAGACATGTATGCTAGTGGTGTGAATCTGTCTCCTTTGCAATCTGCGCAGCGTACGGGTTCTTTGGATCCTTGGCATAAGCTTCCGCTAGTGTGGAGTTGGATGAGATGGGAAGGTGAACGTAGAATAATGAGACGTACAACGAACACCAAGGTCCTGCATCTGGCTAACGAGATAAAAGGTTACTGCGGAAGCAGCGATGAATGGTGCCAGTGGCTTCACGACCTGTCGGGGCAATGAATGAGACTCGACGACAGAAAGTAGTGATAGATTGAGCAACATACGGGGGTGTTGAACCGTCCCCTCCAGAAGAAAACGTACTGCAACATAGTTTTATCGCTTGCAAAAAGGATTGGACAGAGGTACCGAACGGGCTTGTGCTCGCCGTGTAGAGAGGTAAGGATGAGTTCAACGTGGGGGGATCAAACCGGAAAACGGACGACAAACAAAGTATGTTGTTCCCACGACATGTTTTCTCTTCAACCTCCAAATTCTCTCTATGGTGAAGCTCTCATGTACGGGCATACCGAGTCGCTGTTTACTCAGCGTGCTAAATCTGCATCTTATTCTTCAGTTGGGTGTCGCCAGTTCTCGTCTGCGTCACGTAGTCAGAGGAAGCATATTGATCATTATGCGACCCTCTGTGTTCCACGGACTGCGACCAAGGCTCAAATCAAGGTATCAATCAGTGTCATCGAATGTTCCATACTCATCGTCCCCGACATTAGACAAGTTATTATCAGGTAAGATGACCGTGCTGTAAACAGCCTCATCCGATTAAAACCGCTGAGGGGTCCAGCTAAGCAAGAAGTATCACCCAGACGTTGCCAAGGACGACGCTTCCCAAACCAAGTTTCATGCTGTGAGCGAGGCGTATGTGGTCCTAGGAGACGACAGAAAGCGGTCCGTCCACTTTACCCATTCTACTGGTTCCGTGCTCACTGCTTACCCATTCCATTAGGCGTGAATACGACCGTTCCTTTGGCTCTCCATTTCATGCATCCCGTGCGCCAGGACAACACCCCCAGGCAACGACCACACGACCGTCTCAACAACCCGGATTCAAACACTTTTGGCCCAACCATTCTCAAAACTGTACGCGAGATCAGACGGGTGGATATCCCCGCGCTGACGAACACACACGCGGGAGCACTGCTACGTCTCAGGGTCCTCGCTCTGGGTCACGCGCAGACCCTTTTTCGAGCCCGTCTGTTCAAAGAGCGACAGGTCATCGTCAACCGAATTATCATTATCAACCTAGGGGATTTCAGAGCACGGGATCGGCATGGACGACTTCGGGTGGTGACGGGAGGCGTAGCTCGGCGACTGGCGGACGTCCGACACACGACGAAGTAGCAGCAGAAAGCGGTGTCATGCGCGCACTTGGTGCATCTGGGCTTGTCGGTGTCATTATCCTCATTGCGGTGACTGCGGGTAATTCGAGACGGACTTCATAGGTATGGTTACGTATGTCTTGAAATATATCGCGACTGATAGGCTGGCAACAGGAAAATATATGATGATTGCAACAACCCATCATCATATCGATGTCATAGAGTCACTAACGTTTTGGCGATGCCGTTGACTTGGCCAAAGCGAAGTATCTCGTTTAGTGCGGTGAAGTCGCCTCGTAAGTAGATCTCTTCCGTGACACCTTACCCTAGAGTGTGGAAAACATATATATTACACCAATGTACAGTCTTCACAACGGCCAGATGTCATGCAGCAAAACCAAACTAGGATACGGAATAAGTTAGACGTGTTGCAAAACTGGAACATCTGACGCGCTCGTGGAAGTGACCTTATTTTTGTGGGCCACTTTTTTAGCCCACGTATCACCGACAAATATGGGCATCCTCGGGTTTGCCATATAATAGCGGAATACACGTTCTTCTCCTTCGGGCACAGAAGACATGGTAGGGTTAAGAGTTGGGGCGTGCGACGCTCGCTCTTGGGGAGCTTCCGTAAAGAGCGCGTCGACAGCGTCACGATCCACAAAGACAGGCCCACGCGCACCCTCGTCGAGGTAATGGGTCAACGAGAGGCGCTTGCAGCTCGCGCCCTCTGCAAAGATCGCCTGTTCCAACGTAACCACGCTTGCGGGAAGACAGTGTTGGGAGGGCGAGACCATGTCAGCAGGGTATACTACCACCGGGATGCGTCCTGAATAGGCTCGGTATGTTAAAAATGTTGGCTTCTCCCAAGGTACCCAAGCCGCTTCATCATCCTCGAACTGTCTGGCGCCATAGTAAGCGTCCTGATCACCCAATGGGTCATCTGGATCGACGTCCAGATCCACGGCGCGAGGGACACGCAGGTTGATGGTGAGCGCGTTAGTGACCGTCTGATAGTAAGTTTCAAAGTCGGCGATGTGTACGTCCAGTAGCTCGATCGGAATCTTGAATGTCGCGCTCGTCGTCGTCACGATTCCGTTGCCCTGAATTTCATCCGAACTCGAATTTGGCATCATGACAGTGATTGGCTTGTAAGAACAATGAGACCTCCGCATCCTGGACCCCGCACCCTTGTCACGCAACGCAAATATGATGGACATGGAATGAGTGGGGTTGGCTGGCATGTCGAACTCGACCGCCCATTTTGATGAAAGCGACGGGGATATACAGGGGGAAACCTTGAGCGGCTCAGAAAATATGCGAGCACGACCAGTCCGTTTCACGACTGCGTTTACGAATTGACTAGTCCCTGGCAACACACAATCAGTGTGGGGTTAACAGGTGAGGATAACCAGACCGTACCTGCAAAGTACGTCAAACCAGATTCGTCAATGACTTCTATCGAATAATTTGCGACGAGTCTGCTTTCCGCATGCTTCTCTCTGACGGGCTCTATGAGTCCTACGGTCGCAGAGATTGGACCCCGGAAGGCGGTAGCTGGGTCGTGTAAGGGTTGGAAAGCCGTGTACCCTGCAGACAAATCTTTCGTCGTTCCATTGGAGAAAGAGACCTGAACGAAATATTCGTATATCCACTCCACCTCCAAAATCTAGGGTAAGACGATAAGGTTCGTTCATTGATATGCCATTTGGGGATAAACCAACCTCTTGTGAGTCGGATCGAACACCTGTCCTCTGAGGCGTTGGCGGAAAGTTGGTGGATGGAACGAGGATAGTAAAGTTTTGGACAGCGTCACGAAGGACACCCTGACTGTCGATCCCGATGCTAAAACGCTGTGTTGTTTCAAACACTGCCCTCTCCTCTTCTCGGACGGCCCATAGATCCCTGTTGGCAAGGAGCTCTTCGTCCGCCTTTTGGGCGCTCTGGTTGACAAAGAGTAACGGCCAGGGAGATGCATTAGAAAAGTCCCAGTATGTGTTTCTATGTTTCAACCGTGGAACATCTTCCCGGGAAAGCCTGTTTGAAAACGGAACAAGTCTCAGAAAAAATGAAGCATACACAATATAAAGCGACGTACAAAGCTTTCACAAAGGACCGTTCCTTGAATCGCAACCCCAGTGAAACATTGTCAACGGTAGGGCATTCAGCGCTTATTTTGACTCTTGCGTCGCCCTGCACAATAGTATTCGGAACGAGATCAGGCGCTCTGACCCATGCACGAGCGACACACCCGCTAGCAACATGGATGGAGGCCGCTAAGGCCAGAAAACCAAGGATACATTGCAAAGGCCTTAGTATGATCATGAGACGAAGGGAGTGGGAATAGAAGGATACGGGCTCAAACTACACCTTTTCGTTTATATAACGGATAGATTCCGCAGTGATGATCAGAGCAAGCACGCTGCGCTCTAAATTTGTCGTATCTGGGAATGTTGAATTATCACGGAGGCTCATGAACTAAGGGCTCGGTTAAGTAGAAATTCACCGACATAAAGCATGGTGGCTGATACGGTACAAGGGATGGTGACTTTCGGTTTGTAGAGCTCCTGGAGCAAGGTCGGGAATTTGTAGAACCAACGAGATTCTAAGGCACGTGACTAGTAGTATGTTGTATCTCCCCGCTCTGTGGCAGCAGCCAAAGACGCGACCCCGACTAAGAAGTCCATACGGCCGAGCGCAAAGTGTCGCATACATACTGGAGAAATGACAGTTTATTTAATATTCGCGGTAAGACAGGTTCTCACGACTTTGTGCACCATGATCGAGCCAGTCGCCCCGACTCTCTTTGAGCCCGAAATCGCTCACGTACGAATAAGATCCGAGAGAGAGGGGATGAGGGGACGTAAATATCCATGACGCTTTCGTAGGGAGGTCGTGAATTTCGCTGAGGGGCATTACCAGATGCACGACGCTCGGGGAGGCTGGTCGTTATCTTGGACCCGGGGCACCGCGACGCCTCTGGAACACCGATCGCGGGCACGAAATCCGGCGTATCCGAAACGAGGCAGGCATGTCACAGCATATGACTAAACCATTCCAAGAGGGTGAGATGATGCGGTCGCGCATCGGTTTGTCACTTGGTTTTACCAGGAGATGAAGTTCGAGTGCCTTCGATTTCGAACATGCAGTTATTGGAATTTGTGTCCCTCTGACAGTTAAACGACGTGGGTTGCCAGTGCCTCTTTTATAGCGAGACCCGCAATCGTGATATTTACTTCAGATACGATCCGAATCCAATTCTAATATCATGTCTGGACAGAAAAATTGATGTTGAAATAAGATACCATTTTATGGAATTCTCTTATACAGTACTTGGGTTAACTTGCGTTGTCTCTATGATATGTCTCGCGATCAATGTTAGGTTGCAACCGACGTTGCAGAGGCTGAATTGCATTGTTGAACTACATCATAGCATGTGCTCTTCTTTTCACTACGAGGCACCAAACGACTGCAACAATGAAAATAGTGATCCAGCGGGTATGAATCCACCATAAGATGTTGATTGTATCCCGGCCGCAACCGACCCTAACAGTGAAAAAACCTGGTCAGTCTTCTGAAGAGTTCAAGTGTCAGCATGGAACGTACCAGCTCGTACTCCGGCGCTTGTAAAGCCCAGGATATCACAGATAACCTTCCCAAGTAGGGGTGCGAAGATCGCGAGGACCAACAGTGAAATGCTCCATCGGTACTTAATCACTGCAGTTGAATAAGCAAGTTATTTTGCATCCTCACAAGGTAAATTATTCTGGAGACACACCAAAGCTTTTGGTCTTCCTCCAACCCGAAACTACACGGGGCCACAGCGCGGTGCACAACTGGGAAGCTGTGGCACCGATGGTATTCAGACATTCGGAGGATACATTCCTAAGTAGGCGTAGCCACGACGGAGTGATAGCGCCTGGTGTAGCTGTATTCATGTCGGCTAGCTGGATGGAAATCGGAGGATAGAACTTCGACGTTGGAGAGAATCAGGAAAAGATCTTATAGTGGGAGAGGACAACCTACAGCACGACTAACAAGGAGGCTATATATCGCCAGCCGTTACCACATGGCCTCGCCTAGCACTGCCTCAAGACCCTTACTACAATGTCCCTCGGAGTAGTAAAAATAACTCAAAGATTCGAGGGCTCAGCTAATTCGAGGACCGAGTAAGCCGCGGATACAGGGGGTTACTGCGAGTTCTCGACTTGGTGACACAACATGGATGACTTCTGTTCTGCGTTAGCGACCTTCGCCCCTCTATTGAAGAAGGGTGTCAGGTCGCAGAGTCGCACAGGGAAACTACTAGATGAAATCAAGGTTGCGCTTGACATCGGCCTTTGCGCCACCTGGCTCTCTCTTATGCCATCACTACAGTCAGATTCCATAGTTTCTGGGCTGTGGAAACTCACGAGAATGGCATATTAGTGCGGAACCTTCAAATCCAGTATCTTACACCTTTCGGCCCATGAGTGCGCTAAACGACTGTAAGAATGAGAAGATGGAGTCAGCCGGAATGGTTCCTCCATAAGTTCTCGATTGGACGTGTACCGCAATTAACACTAAGACTGTTTAATAATTATTTGGAGTGGACATGCCGAACATACCAGCCTGTACACCGCTTCCTATGAAACCCAAGGGCGGCGCAGACAATTTCCCCCAAAGGGTGCGCAAACAAGACGGCCAAGATCAAAAGCACGAGACACCACGGGTGTTCGGTGACTGGCACAAGTGTCAGACGCATTTGCGGTCTGCGGGACGCAGCGGGAGGAACCACTCAACGGGCTTACCGTAACCCCTGGCCCAATTCCAAGCTTCTAACACGCGTGGCTACAACATATCCAATAGCCAAAAAGTAGCACCTCCGATTGCGTTCAAGAATTCAGACAGTATTTGTCCGAGCAAGCTTAGCCAGCCAGGCTCGATGGACGGGACGTTATTGACGTTTGGTTTCGCAGTACTCGTGTCGATATGCGGGATAGGTATGATGGGCAAAGCAAGCAGGTTCGGCAGCCTACCTAATAGTTAGTTGTCTTCGTATGAATAAGCAACCCACTTGGTACAAGTCAACTGTTCACTTTCAAGCATACGGCTAACATCAAGTTGATAGTACCCCTCCGGCGGAGCGATCGATTATTCTTTACCTCCGATTCTCTGCAGAATATCAGGTCTTGGGTCCGCGTCCTAGATTGATGTGCTTCATGGCTGATCGTCCGCTCACTTCACGAATATCGAAGCAAAGATTGAAGCACAGGTCAGAGTAGCCACGAACATGACAACGAGGATTGGTGCAAGAAGTAACCGCCACAGAGCTGGCGCGCGATGGCAGCCAGAGAACATCGGTGGTATGGATGATGCGGGGGGCTTGACCACGAATCCACGATCACGAAGTTTCCTAGTTATGGGCGCGATGTGGTTTGTTGGATATTTATGTCTATATTTGGTATATTTGCTTACCTAATCATTGGTACATCACACCGTAGTTCCTTTTACTTAGTGACTAACTGAGTATCTACAGAGCCCTGTGCATCAAACACACCAGCTGTTATACAACCTATCGTACTGGAATACTACCCAGATCTTGGATATAACGCATCGAGGAAGGACACAGGAATACATCAAGAACTGTCCAACTCGCGATAAAAGAGGAAAACCCTACCGTAGAGCTCCTGGAGCAAGTTCGAGCAACTTGGGCCGGGAAATTTGGTGGAACCGACTGGTTCTCACGATTTCTCCCTCGAGTTGAACTTCACCGCTCATGGTTCTCCGCGTTCGCACACCTGTTCGAGTATCCCTGCCTTGCTCACTCACCGATGTTGAACAACTTCGTACACAATTATCAGAGCTGACTTGGGCCGCGCAGGTTAGTATACGGAGAAATTGGTTGGATGACATGCTGCGCGACCTGTGATCATCCGCTGTCGAGCTAATCGCCTCTGTCCCCCAGCGCCCAGCTTTTCCAGCTTTTACAAGAGTCGCGCATCTGGTGGTGCCCCATGTCAAGCGCGGCCGAGTGTAGACGTCAAGCTTGGCGAGCTCGTAGAGGTAGAGCACGAAATCCAGCGGATCCGAAACGAGACAGGCATGCCTCCCGACGTAGCCTTCGAGACCAAACCTGCAAGTCACGGCGATGTTGAAGTAAGATACTACTTTATGGAATCCAATGCATGCGTCAGGTAGTCTCTATGATATGCTTCGCATTCTTTACGTTGTGGCTAACGTTGTAGAGGCTGAATTACATCGTCATTTTTTACTACAAGGCACCGAACGACTGCAAGATCGAAAATGGTGATCCAGCAGGTATGAATCCACCGTAAAATATCGATTGTATCCGCGCCGCGATCGACCCTAGCAATGGAAAAACCTAGTCAGTATTTTGAAGAGTTCAAGTACTAGCATGGAACATACCAGCTCGTATGCCGCTGCTTGCGAAGCCCAAGATATCACACATAACCTTCGTGAGCGGCTGCGCAAATAAGACGGCAACAATCAGTAATAAAATGCACCGTCGGTGTTTGATCACTACGGTTAAATAAGTAAGCTATTTCTCATCGTCACAAGATAAATCATTCTGGAGACATACCAAAATGTTCTGCCTTCTTCCAGCCTGCGGCTATAAGAGGCCAGAGTATCTCAAACAGCCAGGAAACTGTTGCCTCGGTAGCATTTAGACACTCAGAGAGTATATTCCTCAGCAGGCGTCGCCAGCCAGGTTCGTCTGGAGGGGTGTTGATGGCTGGTGTAGCGGTACTCATATTGACTAACTAGATGGAAAGTGGGGGATGGAACATTGACGTCCGTGGAGCATCGACTTTTGTACAATCCCAGTAATTGTAAAAAAAAAATTCAAAGCAGCTAAAGGACCGAGTAAGCCGCGGATATAGAAGGTTTCTGCGAGCTCTTAACTCGGCGGACGCAGTATGGATGACTTCTGTTCTGCATCAGATTCCAACGGAATTTCTGGGTTGTGGCAATTCACGAGCATGGTATAATAGCGCGGAGTCTTCAGATTCAATCCTTATGGATCTAAACTGGCAGTGGACGCCTGGTGATGGCATGACACAAAAATAATCAGATATTGCGATATCTTCACGTACTAAAATACTACATCCTGTGGAAGTCCTGGAGTATATTAAGGACTTGCAGTTTACGCCAAGGATGGAAACACAACCGATTTCAACACATTCAAAGGTTCTTTTATAACTTCCCCGAGTATACGCGCTTCATTACTACGGTGTCAGCATCGCCAAAACGCACACCAGAGCAATCTGGCAACGACAGAGATATGACTACATCTGGACCAAATCTTGCACGATCCTTAGATTTCATAGCAAACCGAATATTAGCACGATAAGCACTGTTGCTCCCGTACTCGACCGAAAGTGGGGCTATTTATGACGAATACGGTGTTATGTACCTATCTTGGTCTTGGAAATGCGGAACGAAAAGGCATCATAGAAATCTTACGTCGCACGACTGGTGGATCCGCCAGGAGATGCTGGGCAAGCGTTTGAGCCATCATAGACACTGGAACGGCTGTAGCGAGTTCATGTGCGCTAATTCCAAAGCTTGTCCTTAACATCAAGGTAGGGGAATATAGTACTCATGATGACATAACGCATTCCCACAGAGATAAACCAGCTTCGGCCGAGCTGATCAAGGGTCTTCTACAGCTACTATCATGTCCTCAGAAGCTCTACAGTCCTATCAAACGGAGCTCCTGATCCAAGCAGAAGAAGTTGGCGCTCTCAAATTTGGCGAGTTCACTCTCAAATCAGGACGGTATGCTCGCATTACCATGACATTGGCACACACACATATCGCACTTCACAGTATCTCCCCCTACTTTTTCAATGCGGGTCTGATGAGCAGTGGTAAAATTCTCGACACGATCGCGAACGCGTATGCAGCCACGATCGTTGACGCGCTCGATGCGCACGCGATTCCTGCGTTCGACATTGTTTTTGGGCCAGCGTACAAGGGTATTGCGCTTGGGGCTTGCACAACACTTGTGTTGAGTGCCAGGCATGGGCGCTCGTACGGTTTCGCGTATGATCGCAAGGAGGTAAAGGATCACGGGGAAGGCGGAAAACTCGTTGGTGTCCCAGTGCAGGGAAAGAAGGTACTCATTTTGGATGACGTCATGACCGCTGGGACGGCTGTGAGATTGGCCATTGAGTCCATCCAGGCAGCGGGTGGTAAGGTGGTAGGTGTGATCCAACTGTTGGACAGGGAAGAGAGAGGAAAGGATGGAGGCAGCACGGTAGAGGAGGTGGAGGGTATCGTTGGAGGCCAGGGACGCGTAATCTCGGTGCTCAAGATGAGAACGCTAATGGCTTGGTTAAAGAAAAATGGGCAAACGGATATTCTGAACACGATGAACGTGTATTGGGATAAATATGGCCGGAAAGCATAGATTACAGACTGCTATCCAGATTGGTTATGGAAGTTCGACTCTCAGCTGAGACGGAACCTTTTACAAGTGGGGCATACCCTATTAACTCCCAAGCCGTTGACCAGAACCCCAATTGTGTCCAGTCGCACGAGTATTTGCGGCTTGCTCAGCGCGTCTGGGTGCGTGGACTTCATACCCACCTCTGTTGCTAGATCGGCGCTCTCCAACACGTTCACCGAACCAATCCCTCAGCCATCTTGGCGCAAGAACAAAGTCCGCAAACCTCCCTTGCTCTATACCTCCAGCCCCGGTCCCCGAGCCCCACACTAACCACCACCAGAGGTGGCCGACAATCATCCCGGTAACGCACTCTGATGCACGGCCATTGAAAGCGTCGATCGCAAGCAAGGCGTATGGGAAATATTTGACAGGGATAGTGACGAGGCCCATAACGGACGTTTGGGTACCTGGCGGAGACAATACACACGTCAAGTATGTGATACAGCTGACAAGAGCGTGATCATGGACCAAGGTGCCGAATGGACGGTTGAGGGCCTACAGACAAATGAAGCGCGCCAAAAGGATTAGGTGACCAAGCGACTGACAACAATGGCAAGGGAGGCCAACAAAAGCTGCCACGCATAGTCCGAGGAACGTCGGTCGTAATTTGTCGATTCGACATTATTCGAGTTTCGGCTATCGAAGTACTACATGTTAGAAGGTTTAAACACACGTAAGACCAAAGACTCAACTATAACATGATGAGATGGAACAAATACTCCAGCCTCATTGCTAGCTCAAATTTGAGGTTCAAGTAGCATTAAAGGACCAATGTACACTCACTCCCGAAGAACAAGCTAGTGTATATTCTCCAAACCTACGACCATTTGAGCACCGCAGAGAACAACATGCCGGTACTTACCTCCCATCTCTTGGTAACGAGCGGGGTTATGAAGAGCAACTTGTGAATGGGAACAAGTCCAACGACGGCAGGTACAGTGACACCAAGGGAAGACAGGACGAGAAAACGAGTTACTGGAGGGATTTTCTTGATTTCTGATACAATGTCTGCCATGTTCGTTGTAAACCTGACCACGTTGTGACACGCCGCCGCTTTGATCCTACAAAGTCACGTGATATGATATATAGTCCATTGCACGTGATGTCTCCACACAACTCTCCACCTCATCGGTATTTATCGATTATCCTTTGCGGCCCCACTAGAGCCCCCACAACGCTCCTTCCTCGGTTCCATGTCTATCTATCTCTGCTATAACTTAGTTTTCCGATGAATTTGAAGGAGCTGCTGACCAATTTACTCAAAGAAGACACCCCTGACGAGGAACAGGTATCCCAGGAGCCGCCTTTCCATTCGCGAAACATTGGAGATTCGGAGAAAGTCGGGAGTAATGCTGCTGAAGATGAGGCGGATGCTGAGGCCAACGAGGAAGACGACGATATGGACTTGGAACGCGATGACCAAGACTATAACGATACTCTCAATGGGTTGGCCGAGCCAAAAACACACCCACGTGGAATTCGCTCCATTATTTCCAGAATATGGACATCTATATTTCCTTCCCCGAGCGACGAAGAAGAGATTCAAGCGCACATACCCCATTACCGGATACTGCCCATTGTAGCTGGCATCACCATTCCGTTTTGCATTCTACTGGAGATACCTGGTCTGACAGAGCATTGGTATGTTCGTACGGATGGTTCTACAATCGTGGCTACAAAACCTAATCCTCCCTTGATCAACATCGGAGTTGCGCTGAGCATAACATGTGCGGTCATGGCCAATGTCTGCTTGGTTATTCGGTTTTTGGAAAGACGTATCAAGGCAATGACGATACTGTGTGCCCTTTTTCTCTCGATACACGGTGAGTTCACCTTTGTTTTATTGCTCCGGGATTGATCCACCACGGCGTTCAGATACTATCAATGTTGTTGCTCTTAGTACATTTGGAGCGACCAAAGGTGACTACACATTCGGACAGGCGTTTTGGATGACGCTATGTTCCACTATCACTTCCATGTTCGTGAACGTGACCCTCATCGTTGATCTCATTCGGACGCGTGATTTTAAGCGGAGTGGTGCGTTCCCTGACCTGGGTCTCATTGTGCAGCTGATCATTCCTTATAGGGAGCGGACTCACTCGAAGGCAGCGATCTTTAGTCATAATCATGATCGGTCTATTCTGCTATATTACGCTGGGAGGCCTGGTCAATACGCTGCTCCTCGACTTGACATTTATCGACGGCCTATATTTTACGGTCGTGACCATCGAAACTATTGGTTTTGGGGATATCGTCCCAAACTCCACAAGATCCAGGGTATTTACCTGCTTCTACGCCACCATAGGCATCGTTAACCTCGCATTCGTGGTTGGCTATGTCCGCGAGACCGTCCTAGAAGGCCTTGATTTTGGGTATCGGAGACGTCTTCTGGCGATCCAGGAAAGACGACGAGCGGCGCGTCGCCAAAGGCGTGCAGAGAAGCGGTGGAGACATGCCATCATCTGGCGTCTACGTCAACATCATGAACCTGTATGGGTCCCAATTAATACAAGCAACCGTAAATCCCTCTGGTCAAGGATCACATCCACCTTTTGGCGTGCTCAGAGGGCAATCGTGTCCACTGCTAGGAGGAGCACACATCAGAGCCATAATAGGCATGGGATGAAACTTAATCTCGAGGCTCTTCCTCGATGTCAGCTTGAAGCTGCAGCCCTCGAAGCAGGTGTTCCTCTTGAAGTATTACTTCCCGAGGACTTCTATGAGACCTATACTCGAGACGATTGTCGTCATCCCGTGGGCGAAGAACATCGCGGATTACCGTCGTGGTTCGTGGTTCACCCTGTCTATCATGGCGAAGAACATGTAAAGGAGCCATTGACGCATCGCCGTCTGGGTGCCATGGCCGTAGTGCTCACCAAGTTGGGCTTCGCCACCTACGAATCCGGTGGTGCTGCGCTTCCAGATGGGCGTAGTACCCAGGGTTCAGGTGGATCAGAACACGCTCAAGATAGTTCAGGAAGTCTGCAGGCCTCCGAGGATGGAGATTATCGTACGGATGTAGCTGATACGGAGAAGAAGGCATATTATACACGATCTGGTCTGAGTTGGGGCTGGTTTCTTATTTTCTGGCTGGTAAGTGAGCACAAATCCAAGGGATACCCGGGTTACTGAGCTTCTTCCGCAGGGTGGTGCATTCATCTTTAAGTCGACCGAGGATTGGACGTATGGAAATTCTGTCTACTTTTGTTAGTGTGCCCTCCTTTCGGAGTGCTCCTCCACTGAGATATTCCGCCAGGCTTTATTGCCTTTTCTACGATTGGTTATGGAGATTTTTCCCCTACTACTCCAGCAGGACGTTCAATCTTTGTTGTGTGGGCACTGGTTGGCGTCGCGACTATCACTATTTTCGTCTCGGGTTAGTCTCGGGCCTGTTTTGTCCGGAAACTATTGACACCTTTCCCTCACGCAGTGGTTTCCGAAGCGTACACCTCGCGATACAAGGGTATCCTCGGTCGCAACTCTTTCAAGCATGTCGTCCAGAAATATCGCAAACGTTCCAAGGTCGAGATGAGAGAGAAAGCCCAACATATAGGTGGCTCGACTGGATTGAAGTTCGTTCTCAGCAATACGACCGAGCGTGATGAAACCGAGCTTGTCGAAGGCCAATTACAGGCATCACCGAGGAGTGATGCTGGCAATGCTGGCACCCCGCAGGCCTTCATATCGACTCAGACGGATTCGCATGTCCAGCATGCTCAACGGTCGCTGGAGCAGCTCCCGCAACAGATTTTGACGGAAGCGCGGTCAATCCAGCAGTATATGGAGGTAATCGGTGGCTTCGGCGGACACTCGCCAGGCACGGAAAAGTTTGTCGATGGGATACTTTGGAAACTCGTCGACGACGTCATGGGTGGGAAGAGGTTGCCCGAGTATACAAAGTCGGACATCCTGAAGGATGGAGAGTCTCGTCAGGTTCGTGGGCTAGCACTTCACGACTTGTTCCGAATTGACTAACATTTTCCTCACTTGATACGCGTAGACCCTGATGATGTTGGGAATAGAGCGTGAGTTGAGTGAATGTGATCGATGGTGTGCTGATGTCTTTGCAGGATCGCTGAAAGAACTGGTCACTGTTTCCGAGCAAGCGATCGTGGCTGTTCAAGAACGAGACAAAATAATTGCGGGGTTGGAACGAGAAAAGGAACAGGCTGAAATGGACATTGTACAGGGATTGTGAGGTGACATATGGACAATTCAAGTTGTGCTATAACATTCAATTCAGGCATTCTCCACTACTAGGGGCACAGGGCAGGTACTACTTGGTAGTAAACAGGGAATCATAGGGTTTTACAAAGCGTTGACTAGTGTGTGTCCGAAACCTTGAGAAGTGCCGATGATCTATCAATTTCCATTCTAATGTAATTGGGAGTCGTACTTAATTGAACACTCACAGAGATTCGATGGCCTCCAAACTTCCTCTCATCCGAGCGCTTCTCATCGATATTTCTGGTACACTCCTCATCGGATCGTCGCCTATTCCTGGCAATCGCCAAACTTCGTGCCGCACACATTCCTTTCCGGCTCTGCAGCAACACTAGCAAGGAATCGACCAATGCCGTATACGAGCGGTTGCGTACGGCCGGATTGGACGTGCGGCGGACAGAATTGTGGACGAGCATCGGTGCTCTGAGAGCAGTGATGAAGGAGATGAGATTGAAAAAGTAAGTCCTGCGTTTCGTTGCGCGTAACGAACTTCCTCTCCGAACGTTGTGTACATACTACTGACCGGGTGTTTGGCCCTAGGCCATACATGCTTCTCTCGCGGTCTGCGCTGGAAGAGTTCGAGGATGACCCAGAAGCCCAAGACGGCCAGGCTGGCGCCAATGTAATTGACCCATCGTCGTCATCCACGTACGACGCGGTCGTCGTCGGCCTCGCGCCGACGTTGCTCGATTATGCGCATCTCAACACTGCATTCCGAATCCTTGTCGGCGAGTACCGACCCCAAGCCGACTCACCTCCCCGCCCGCCGCTCATCGCCCTGCACAAGGTGCGTTACCTCGAAGCTTCCGATCACGCACTTTCCCTCGGCCCAGGCCCGTTTGTGCTCGCCCTCGAAGACGCCGCGCGGACGTCCGCAACGGTCATCGGCAAGCCTACACGGGCGTTTTTCGAGACCGTGCTACACGATCTCGAGCACGATCTCGGCGACTTTGCGCAACGCGCAGGAGATCCTATCGCTCCCCTCCCTCCCAATCGCTGGGAAGGGATCGCTGTGATTGGTGATGATGTACACGCAGACCTTGGTCAAGGTGCCATCGAGCTCGGTCTCTGGCGCGTTCTGGGTGCGTCGCATGCCTCATTGTTCGACGTGCCTTGTTCATTTTTTGGGTTCATCATGCAGTGCAAACTGGCAAGTATCGCCCAGGGGACGAAAATCGGGTAGATCTGCAACCACCTGATCAGATCTGCGCAACCTTTGCCCGATTTGTGGAGACACTGCTTGAGCAACGAGAAACGCTGCCATGATTATTTGAACCACAAGAAGGAAAGGCCAGAGACAATGGAGTAATCGTCTTGTCTCGTCGGAACATGTGCTCCTCACAAAAGTGATACACAAATGGATACATAACTAGGTGATAACAATGCAAACCTGATGGTCTATGCGTCCTCAAAACTCTTTTCCTTGGTATTTTGAGACAGCCCTAGACAATGCCGTATCCAAGAGCATTAATATCGTACGTCAGTACTTGCGATGAACTTTACGTCAGGCGTTTTATCGAGCAGGCGTTCGATTTTCTTGTCTGAAGGACATCTTTAACGGGCATTGGTACAGACGAGCTTATCATACAAAATGGGTCGTCAAGAATGGGGTGCGTTTCACCCTTCCTCTACCACAAAAATGCGAACCAACAAGAGACAGAAGCAACCTACACTAGCATCACAACAGAAATATCTCGAACATGACCACTAGCATGAACCCGAGGACATGCCCCTGACGTCTTGCGGAAAGGCTTGAAGTTATGGAGCTCGCACGATTCATTCTCTTTGTAACCATGGGCCCGGTCGCCGTCGCGCGATAGGTGTTCCAGGCCTCGACAGTCTCCGACGGGAAAATATAGCTGGACGCTGTTGTAGCACTACCGTAATAGATCGCCGCCTGACCGGTCATGATCTCGTTCCCAAGGGACGACTCTTCACCCCCGACAACGGAGACAATTTCAGAGTCGGTGCCGAGGACCAGTCCGGTTTGGTTGTTCCCAAAAATGAATTCTCGGACAAGCGTGAGAGCCTGGATCGGGTCGTTAGCAAGGGAAAATTACATGAAATGTTTCCTCACGGAGATGGGGTTCGTGTATCCTAGGAGATGCCCGGCGTGAGCGACAAGGACGTAGGTCCAACCACGTTCTTGATGGACGATGCCGGCGAACTCGCCTGCATCATTGTACCACGGTGTTTCTGGCTTGCGCGTGAAACCTTGTATTCCACCGAACGTCGTATTCTAACCAATAAAGGTTAGGCGGATGAAGAATGTGTAACAGGTGACGTTTCATACTTGGATCGCGACTGTATGCGGAGTGAGCATGCAGAAAAGATCATAACAGATAAGAACCTACTTTGAGAGCCCAGATGTGGGACGAGAGAATCGTCATTCCCAGAATATATGACAATTTTCATGTTATGCGCCGTCGCGTTCGTTGCAAGATCAGACAAGAATGCCATAGGCCTAACCTTTCTGAACATTCCGAGATGCTCATTGCGATGGTCACTCACTCGACACCTAGTGTAGACGGGCCATGAGTCGATCCTTGTTTTCGGTCAACAAGGTAAAAAGAAGACTCACTCGGGTCTCCATACACGTTGCCTATGAGCGACTTACATCAATCAATGTCAGCTTCCACTGATCGCTACTTACTGGGACCATTTCCGGGCAAAAACGGAGAGATAACTTCTTGCCAGTCTTTGCTCGTTGGTGCATGAATGGCAGCACGCGTTTGGGCATCTGGGAACGATGAATAAGTCAGATCAGACGACCACACACGAAAAGACGAACCATTAAGAAAGACACTTGCATCTATCATCGCTTCGGGACTTAACGCATCAGGGATATTGTAGACGTCGAATTCGCGGCCCAGCGCTTAGGAAGGGATGCTTGGATGGGCAATCAAATGGAACAAGTAGGAACGGAAACATACACCAAGGAAAGGTAAAGTTGATGGCGTAGTCAACCATCTCGGAATACAGGTCGCACTGATATAATGGATTGATGGTTCCATTTGCACGGCGGGCAAGGTCGCGCTTCCAAACCTCGCGGGCGCGAAGTCTCTCGCCACTTGCCAAGAAACCGTCACCTCGCTCATCGAGCTCGGTGGTAAATCGATCTCGTGCATCCTTTACAAGCTGCTGCTTTGTCAGTTTTGCAGTGACTTCACCAGAAGATCCCCCAGAGTCGTAAGTCATCGGAGGGTGTAGAGTTGGAAAGTGTGCGGGCTGGGGGTACTCAAGGGTTAGGTTGTACCCACAAAGCTTGCTCCTAGGACAAATATTAGCATTACCAAGGCTCACATCCTACCACCCCGAACTTACTGTTCTTGAAAGTACTCAAAGACCTGGGGATCGTACCCGATTATTTGGGGGTACGTCTCCAGAACGCTTACCACAGGTAGTTCGTTAAAGGTTTCCAATGATGTCAGAGCGCCATCTCCAATGGCGACCCTCGCGAGATTAACAGGTGGCTTGTCCATTTGAAAGTATGCTTTGGTAATATAAGGCTGAGATGGCATTACACAAATCAGTTCAGGTGCATGAAAGGCAAAGACTTACTATGAATGTTCCAGCGTAACTCTCACCGGTGAGATGCAAAGGTCGTGTGGCGAGATTGGGGAACACTTTTACAAAGTTTGCCAGAAAGCCCATCTGTCGGCTCATTAGCTTGGGGCTGAACTGGTAAGTCACTAAAGCCCACGAAGTCGGAACCAAGCTGGTCTTCATCTACAGCTACACAGAAATGAGACAAAGAAGCGCAGGAAATATTGTTGTACTCACCATACCCCATAGCATCAGCCGTACTATATCCTGTTCCGCTGCAACAAAAATGGTGAATCCTCTGCACGAAAACGAGACCCAGACGTACACTGGTTGATCAACCCACACATAATCAGCAACATTGGTCCATGCGTATTGGTTTTCGATGACCGAATAGTCGCTCGAGAGGTGTATCGGGCCGTTCTAATGTGCATGAGTCAATGCAACAGGACCTCCACAAAATGTGATGACTAACTTCGAACATGAGTCCAACGAGACTCGAAGCACCAGGGCTACACAAAACATCAACTTTGTGCCATGTATGTGCTTGAAAACCCACCCTCCATTAAGCCAGATGCCCCATGGTTCACTACTGTCTGCAGTAAAGGAACCGTTCGATGACTCGAATGCCCAAAAGAATAGGGTATTGTCGGGGTGACCTGCTCTTTGTACAGGGATATTCCCAGCCCAGTTTCGAGGGAGCGGCCAAGTCACATTAGGAAGACTATCCGTAACCTGAAAGTCTACAAAAGCACCACCATGAGTATGACCACTCTATGGTATTAGCACGTACAGTTCTGCCATCCTGGACTGTAATCACCCGTCGGCATTCCGGGGTAAACATGAGGTTGACTGCCTTGCATCGAATTGTTTGCCTGTTGCGACTGGGCCTGTGCAAACATAAACAAGAAAGCAGACGCTGAGAACAGCGGAGTGGGGCATGACCAGGGCATGATGGGTATGTTAAACAATAAGAAGTACTGACCTTCAGGTTTTAGACGGAATCCAAAGTGCGGCCTTAAGTTCATCTGGTGGCTGACCTGGGCAGCCGCATCGGCTTGTCACGACAGAACTGCCCTTGGCATCGCAAATCGACTGTAGCATTGGGGTGGCCATCGTATTGGCCGAAATGAAGTCTGCACAGAAAGGACAGTTTCGATTTTCTTTTGCAGCTTGCGAAGAGTCCGACGCGCTTCTGTTGAAGTTGTGGCATCTGGCACGGGGAAGCAGGGAACGTAGCCAATAAGGCAAACTACACCTTGGCTTTCGCAAAGCTATGGCAATTGTTACTAATGTTTGACCTAAGCCAAGTTCTTCAGTATTGAAGACGGCAGTATTGAAGACAGACTTACCCGCCGACTCCCGGGCCGGTCGAACGCCTTTCAAACCGAACCTTACTTAAGCCAATACCATTTCTTTCCATCATCCACCGAAATACACCTAATGTAAGTAAAACGTTCGAGGAACCGGTCTGGCAAGACCCGTATTAGTAACCCAGGATGAGAGGACCATGCCAGCAGACGGAACCTCCTCGGGTACATGGCCCAGATCCTGGGTGAACAAGACGGCCTTTCATATTTTGCATTTTGATGAGCCATGTGTGTTACTTGTGGGTTCTGTCAACTCATGTATGGCACTTTGCAGATTTATCGAATTTCCACCCATCTATCCCATTTCGATCAAGACCCTAAATAGAAAATGCCTCATCGCGTGGTTATCCACCTTGGCGCTGGGGATGTGTTGGTGAACTGTGGGTACTACTACTTTTGTTCGGTCCAGTGATATTAAACAGTAATGATGCGTCGGGAACCGTCCATCCAGTGTGTCAGCCAAATGGAATTGTTGGATACCGCGTTTAGCCTTTGATGCTTCGCATTTTCACAGATGTCAGTGCGGTAAATCTTTTAAGTATCTGTCTTTTGATCAGATACAAGCAACGACTGTGAAGCAAGGTAGAGTTGACACCAGTACGTTGCATCCCCCCTTGCATATCAACTGATACAATTTCTGGCGTGTCGCAACAGAACGACCGTGTTCCAACCTCTGGTGGAGTACCTTGCATGCGGATCACCTTCAGAACAATATATTCCCGATGCTGGGGTTCGAATTCCCCTCGGAATGGCTTGTGTCGAATATTATGTACACCCAACACATCACAAGAATTCATATCATCTCTTGAGCCTCCCTTTCCCCTATTTTTTCTGAAAAGGTATGCGTTAGACGGCTCAGCGATTATCGTTATGCCCCCAAGGAGATATTTACGGGATAATATGTCATGATTGACACAATGGTAAGGTTTGAACCTAGCCGCATCACCATATGGCTGTCTCATAGGTTGTGCAGAGAAGTCCATTATATCAACCCGAAAGCAAGACTTGCGGCCCGTGCGAGAAGAGGAACACGCCGTCTTTAGGTCGGCATAAGGGATACGAAAATGTGGCTTAATTTGCGTATGGTGGGTTCTTAATGCTCTTATTCGGGAAACATCCAACGAAGCAGGATAGTGGGAGAATACCAGCGATGCTACGATCCACAAGAAGAATACTCTTCTGGTGCTCACGAAGGTGAGAATAGATTCAGGGAAGCCCTCTGGAGATTTGATCCCATCAGAGTACGGCCTAGATTACCACCGGACGTGGTCAAGCACCCCCTTTCTGCATGATTTCTGGCTGAGTCAACACCATTGAGCTACCCGAACTAGATCGTCAAACCGTGTTGAGAGCGATCCCGTTATGAGAGTGTAGGAAACCACAATTTTTATCGCACCATGACGGTGGTCAGAACAAAACATCAATGGATATTGAAGTGTGCTCAGGGAAAGGATC
>JBBPUD010000303.1:0-29662 GCA_038094475.1 Phylloporus aff. rhodophaeus
ATGCCTAACATAGCAGGCCCAACCCCTACCAAACAAAAGCTTTCCGGACCGCCTGCCGAAAGCGCTATCACACAAAGCAGCCAGTCGAAAGCAGGACCATCAAAAGTGAATAATTTTGTCCGCTCCCGCCCTTGATATTAGACCTCGGTCACCGGACCTCCGCTACGAGGCCACAAATGTTGGCGCAGTCATACGCACACACGAATACAACTTTATCCGGCAACTCCAACTTGATCTAGCTAATTCTCCAGTAGAGTCTTCAGCCCATCCCAACCAGTACTACGTAGTAGTATGAAGATCTGACTCAAATAACCGGGAGATAGCGGACATCACCAACACCCTGAGTCGTACCAAATCTATTCTCCCATCGTGCCCTCGAGCTGCTTTTGCCTTACAATATGAACTCAAGGGTAAGCAAACATATATTCCATTTCACATCCTTGGATATTCAATACCAGACTACACACTTCAATTACTGCTGCGATGTTCAACATACATCCGTTAGTTCTCGCTGCGTGAATCGTTTGGAAAGGAATACCGAAGAGCCGGGGACTCACCCGACTGTTGGAACGCCTCGTGTTTAATTAACACGCTCAGCGGGCTCAAAATGCCATTGCGCCTGCGGTCCCCTATTAGAATCAAATTCCTTGAGTACAATCTGCGAACCAGATCCATCGTCAGTGGTCCTTTATGCACCCGAGTCCCATATTACCCGAGAATAATCTTGACCGCCTTCAAGGACCCAGGTGTACTTGTAGTCCTTGGTGATCCTACACGATCCCATGTCAAACGAGGAGGGGAGATTCAAGTACAGCACGCACTGCAGTACGCCTGGACCGACACCGAACAAGGACCATACCGTTGGCTCCGTGTTACCACGCGCTTCAGTGCCGGGCTGGGAGATCAGTCCTGAGCAGGCATGCACTCCCTGCCCCTGCAATCGGACACACCTCGACTCCCCTTTCGGTACTCGCAAAAGAGCTGGTGGCGGTCCCGTTCTCGAAGGTGACATCTGCACCTCCGCGGCCAGCATCGCGGATCGTCCACTAGCAAGCCAGCGGGATCAAGTATCACTGTAAATGTAAAGTGAGTACACACGTACGCTCTGGTTGTTTGAATCGCTATTCTTGTGGTAGCCAGACACGGGTCCTGTCGGATTACCACCAATGAGGTCGGCAACTTGTGTGGGGAACGCATTGTTGACGATTTTGTATAAGCCGTTGGAATTCAGTCTCGGAAGTTCAGCCATTGTGAATGGAATGGAACACTTCTCTGGAAGGAGTACTAGATGAGTCGAGTCCCACTGCTCTCGTATTTATATATTCGCAGAGACGCCTCTCAGCTTGTTCGGAACCCTGGTCTGTAGCGTTCCTATGTAGGAATACGAGAAACGGGGGTCCGCACAATCTACGCTGTCCTCGGTCAAGAGTGGGGTTCCATACATTCTGACCCCTTCTTTTCACTTCAAGGAATGGCCTGCAACACGAGGCATCCCCAGAAATAAAAGTACACCCTTCAAAATCGTAGCGTGTCGTAAAAATGATTTAACCGAGAAATAAACCCCATATATCTGGCTCATTCCTTCCATTTTGAATAACAGGTTCCGTACTAGTGCGGTAGGCTGGCTGCGCCTGCAGGCTTGTCCCTCGGGATCTTCCGCAAGATGAGACCCTAATGGATCTATGTCGTAAAGCAGATCCGATGATAGGAGGAAAACAAAGGTCGCAGGAAAGTCCGCAATGAACGGATGGGGACACTCCACAAATAGAGGTCTTCTTGAACACATGGTGTGCTCGGGTTGCAGGGTCATGTTCCGGTGCATCGCATACCCTTGGTACTCGTTACCCAGATCAAGCTCTTTATCAGGCGTATGTTAAAATTCATGTTATCGCACACATTGGTGCACTTGCTGAGCAGGCAAACATATCTCCTGAGCATTTTCTTCGTTTAGATGCTTCTCCCGAAAACCGTGTCGTTGTGAATACCATGAAGTGCACCCAATATCTACAAATGGAAGCTTGGAACATGGACTTGACTCCGGGATATATTCAAGTTCATCATATAGACCTTTGACAACTGAGCTAGATCTGATTTGTGGGGGTTGTTAATCTGTAAAGAGGGCTCATAGCATAATGAACTCTAAATATGATCTACCTCTCTGGGTTAAGTTGACTAGAGTTTCCAAAACCTCGCCAACTTTGTCTTCGCGGTTACAGGGTATCGGTAGATATGACGAACCTGGCATTTCACCCTGCTCTTTCTCCTCCTGAAAGTGACATCGGCCTGCCCAACCACTGCCATGCACGCATCAATAACGAGTCTCGTTGTTCATTACCACTTACCAATCCGTCTTGGGACGCTTCGGTCCTGGGAATACAATTTCTGAAGGAAAGTAAAGTCTCAAGGTCCTTGGCGTTGACCGTATCATCTGCCTCCTTGATGTCTATACACAACCAGCAACCGTGTTCAGTTTGAAGAAATCGAGCTGGGACAGAAATAGATCAACCCACCCATCTCTCAACGACACTTGGGATCCATGAGGCATGGCCGCGATCAAAGGCTGTGTAATCAGTTTATACAAGCAGGTAGCGGCCAGATGAATGTGTCCCACATTCTGTCCAGCCGGCGTCGATGAAATGATCATTGGGTGGACCGAGGGGTGGACAGATAGTTGAGTCGCGACAGGATAGATTTTGATACGTAAAACGTTTGCGCGGCCCTACGGCGCGGTGACGCCATGTTATCCCATCAGGGCCACATCGTTTGCACTGCTCGACGCCGTTTTGGCCCACATCACGCGGCGTGACGTGTTTTGCGCAGCAACATGTCAGCCCGACCGGGGAAAGTGTGCCATTAGTGATCATGACGTCGAATCCGACGGCAAGATGACTTTGGGGAGGATTCCTTGCTCCATAAGATGTGTCGCATTGTGATTCGATAAACCTCGGTGCTTGGTGCGGTCACGTAGAGTCCTTTTCAAGGGTTACGCTGCGTTGGGCGCGCTCGGGTTGGTGTAGGCCAATGAGATTAGAGTGTCTCGTCTCGTTCTCTGTGTGAGTAGTTCTCCACCAGGAGCATCCTAAAAGCCAAGACTGCTCAAGGGGATGCGCGCAAGGAGTGAATACGCCGTTGTCGAGGCCATACGCAGCAATAAACTATACAGTTTTAGACAACTTTTCATACATTTTCGGCAAACGCCAGTATAACACACCTGCCATGATCACTGTTGTGTAAGTCTGACTTTTGCATGGACAGGTGCGCTGCACACGCGTTTGTAGCCCCACAGATCAACGTGTCGGGGAACACAGCATATGAGTGCTCTGAGCAAACAACAGCTCCTGGAATGGGCGAAGATATTCGGGTTCTTGAGTGACCTCCGACAAGGAACCGTACCACACACGCCGGGTATCCTTATCTCGATGGGGTTCAAAGTTTGATCGAGGCTGCGCCAAAACCGTCGACCTTGGTCTTTATGGTTTGGAATAGAACAATGGCCACAAAGGCACTGTGGTACTGCCTGGGTGTCCGTCAAGAACGGTGAGTGACGCCAACACCAATGCGAGGATCACGGCAATTCGTCGTGTTTCATGACCCGAACATCGAGGGATTGCTCGAGATCCGTCATTAAATAAATAATCCGTGTGGCAGGCCCATCAATGCGTGTCCGCGACGTCTGATCCCAGGGGGTTTGGGTTCGCAGTGCATTGGTAAAGATATCAACATACAATTGGGAATGAGCCTATTTGGAACCAATGTGCTTGATTGTCGAGATATCGCGTGCGGAAGCGCAAAAGACCGCCTTGTATGTTTCACCGCACAAAACGCGTCGAGGAAGTGATACTCGAGATTAGAACTCGATTGATTTATTGGTTTGAGCGTGAAACAAAATACCTAGTCCTATCGTAGCTAGAATAATGTGAGTTCAATCCATGAGGAATGTCATCTAACCTGCCCCGGTATATCGTTGTCGTGTTGGTTCTTCATTCCGGTATGATATATGAATGACGAACGCCGAAAGTCATGTTTACTGCAAGTGACCACCGGAGATGAGTCGAAGCAGTGCCCGAGATGGCTAGCAGATAAGTCGAGGCCGTGAATCCGTGTGCGGTGAGACCTAGAAATCCAGTAGAACACATCTGCCAGTGGCTGGATGATCATGAACGTGATGAACACAGGATGGCCAGCACAGCCCAACATGTGGGAGCGGGTTAAATGCCTTGTCTCGGTTGCGTCCGTCGGATCTGTCGCAACGACGGGCGTCTACGCCAGGCGACCTCCTTCATAACCACCCGCCTTGTTCTCGTCCACCATGTCCTCCCCATCGACGACACCTCCGTCGCTGTCCACCACAGCGAGCTCGACAGAAAGCGCTGCGACGTCTACCCAGACTTCGGCGGACTCAACGACGGATGCAACCCTGTACTGTGAGCACTCACACCATCCACGGAGTTTTCACACTGACGATCGTGTTCTCTCATCCGCATGTCCCTTTGTATATCTCACCACCACCAATTCACCGCTCCACCCGCTCCACATATGATCGCCGTACTACCAGTATACACCTTTCTTGGTAAGGCACCACCCTAGCCTAGTCTCAAACAGTCGGTATCTGACATAGTTCTTTGTACATGTCCTCCAACACCAATTCGCTCACTGGCACCTCGCTCTCTCCAACCGACATGTCGTCCTCGGCACTTACAGCCACCCTTGTCCTTCTCCTTGCCGTGTCCTCCGCTATTGTCGTCCGGAGTTTGATGCTTCGCCGACGGCACCAGCGTCTCGTCGAAGAAGCTATCCGTACGGGAACATGGCTCCCCCGTCGCTTTGACACAGCAGGTACCCGGCGGCGACGCGATATCGGTCAAAAACCCACCCTGTGGGAAGCCCGGATGACCCACGACGGGGACGGAGACATCGAAGAGTGCGACATGGGCGAAAAGAGCAGGTGGATGGATGTTCGGGTAGGTCCCCCCCGCCCGCCCGTCCGCCTAGGAGAGCCATTCGCTGACCATCGTAGCCCGTCTACGCCGCGTACGTCCACCCACCCACGGGGTCGCCTCGGGCGCAGGCGCAGACGCAGACTGCGCTGGGAGCTGTAGTGGATTCGGATCCGGGGACATCACGCGCACGGTTTCTGTGGCCATTTACCCGAAGACGGTCACCATCAACACAGCCTACGATCGGGTCCCTGTCCGGTTCGTCCTCCTCTCTTGCAGCCCCTCCGCCTGCGCTTGTGACGCCAAGTGCACGTACGGTGCGCGTTGGGGTGCTAATCGCAATGCCGCACGCGTCGCATACACATGCACTAGAGAGCGGGCCACCAGTGGTTGAGATCGGGGTTGCGGAAGCGGTTGTAGCAGACGACAGACCGCAACATGGTGCATGATTGATGGATAGATGGTTGGACTAGGACGTGTTGTCACGGCTGATACCACGTCGAGGTGATACCTACGTGTTTTGATTGCTTGGACACCGTGCACGGGCAATTTTGTTACTGTTTAATGTCGCAGTCGTGTTGTACGATGGCCGTGTATAGCACTAGTTTTATTCGTAATAATCGCTCAGAGGGACTTGGTCGATTTTTGTCTGGATGTTGGATATCCTGTCTGCGTCTCACCACGGTGAAGTGAGCCCACTGATCATCTGATTGGTCTCTTTCTCTTTCAGCTCTCTCACTGGTTAAGAAGGGAAGGTACATACAGGCATCACAGCGCAAATGTCGTCCCGTTCTGGTTCTGTTTCTCGTTTTTCAACCATTCTGTACCGGACACATGCGGTACAAACCTCCAAATGGACACTCACCGTTCCATTTCTATAGGTGCTTCTGTGATCGGGTGACCCCATCACGCATGTTTCTACGCCCCGGGCCGCTCGTCGCACTGGGGAAAAAAGTTGAACCGAGCTTGTGTGCGTCAATGATAGTTGAAGACCCACGCAAAAAAAATGTATGCTCCTGAACAACGTACTGACTACCTTTTTTCTTCAATGAATCCGGTATTAGTTGGCTTTACAAGATGACCTGGTCCGCAGTCAAACGCACCGCAGTCACCATACCGTTCATCCAATGCTCAACATCACGAACGGCTTGACCCGAAACCCCATTGTTTCTGGCAGAAAGTGTCTCGGGTAGTCGTGATCACAGCCAATACTGTCTTGGGCCATAACCCCGCATGGCAGTCGAGGGGGATCGTCAGCGTCTGCCTTATTTATGCTCCATCAATCGCGCAACACCTGCTGGACATGGCGCAACGATGGCCTAATATCAGGCCATATCAGTATAGCGCACGCTGTGGCACCCGCTAGGCGTTGCTCGTCCTGCCAACGTGGATGCTCAAACCCCGGATGCCCTGTTTTATAAGGCAAAATATAATATGTCATTAGACCGCGCTGGAAGGAAATCGGGCACCTATCGGTGATGTCGAATACGCCATTCCTGACGGCGTATGCGCAATATGATGCCAAATATATTTATTGGACGGATGTGAGTCTGGCCAAGTGAGTCTCTCTCTCGTTCAAGGTGTACTTCATGATACTCCCCTTGTAGAATAATGTGCCAGTCACCCGCGAGACGTGTGGACCTCCAGGTGGGGTATTTATGCAGCCTTTTTTGTGCTGTCTGATACGAACGAAATTTTGTAGCGCAGGGTTGTCGTCGCAAACTAGAGTGTTGCTCGTCGACTCGGGAACGGGTTGGGTGAGCTCACAGGCTTGCCACCAGAACCCCCGTCCATGAGCCTTCCCGTCGACGATGCCGCCTATCCATAGATGGTTGGGAACGTGCGTCCGGGGGGACAGTGTGGTGGTCGCAAAAAATATCCCTGGATGCAAACGCACGTCTGCTGGCTCCAAGGGCAAGTGTGGAGCTCCCCTTTCCATACAGCACCCTTCATTGCTGAACAATCGACCTCCAGATTTTTTTTTTCAGTAAATTTATCGTACGATCGTCACCCTTTTTGCACGTGTTTTGGTGCTTTCGCTCCATCTTTTCCTCATGGGGCACGCCTGCAATTGGTGTTTCAGAGGAGCGCCATAACAGGGGTTGTTTACGCATGCGCGGTGGGTTCTTTTTGTTGAACTTTTCATTTGCCACCGCGAGGTGGCGCCAGACGTAACTTCTAGCCTGGAAAACCTGCTGTTCTGTTATTCGCTACCAGTGGTGCTTGGACACACTGCCCCTGAGCCTTCCAGAAAAACACAAGGACTTGATGGGTGGCTGACAATACGTCCTTCGCGAGGTGTACTCCGACTGGGTTGCCTGTTCTTACGGCGGTCGGCAAATGCTTTGGGTGCGCGGACAGGTGTTCTAGCGGCTCACTAAGGCCGCTGCCCCGTGGAGTAAGTCGTCCGTTGCTAACGTTGATGGGCACCGAGCCCCATCTGGGCCAGTTAAATCGCCCCCCATCCCGGAAGATTTTTTTGAGCGGGCAAGTGCAACAGCGCGCCAGCAGGAGATATAGGGGCAGATGGAATGACCTGACAAACAGGTACTCATTTACTATTTAGCGACTCGATCAAGGTAGGCAATCATTGTTCATATCGCAAAATGTACCTGTGTCGAAAAAATTCAAAACGTCTAGGAACAACGTAATTTGTCAAGTGGCCCTCCGATACTCAGATCATTTCGCTTGAAACTGGGTCAAGGGTTTTCAAACTTCAGCGTGCAACGGTGCAAGGGCTCCAAAGAGATACCTACGACTCATCCGTTCTCACCTCCAAGTGACTGAAACTGAGGTGTTGGTACAATGAGAAGTAACCATCTTTGTCGATATGATAGATTTCACGCTGATTGTAACTCCGCGCATCGCGCCGGCAATCTGGCGATGCTCTATCGACCCTTTCATGTCATGTCAAGCCCCTGTCATGTTTGACAGTTGAACGACGTGACCGTGATCCGTGCGCTTCTCGGGTAAGTACTACCTCCATTCTCCTGTTGTATTATGGTATGCTCTAGAATCCTGGAGTTTTGCCCGCTATGGGGTGCGTTCACTGCACCCACTACCGATTTATGCGTAGCAAGCTTAGACTATATGCCCTCAGGATGCTCAGACAATTTAAACACATTTTGCAAGTGGAATAGTCACAATTTTCGCTACTAAGCGCGACCTTGTGGTGTTATTGATAATAACGCCGCAAGATCGCGCTCACTAGCGAAAATCGTGACAGCGCGCCATTGCCGCATTTTCGCCAGTAAGCGCGATCGAGAAACTTCAAACAACGGTACTCGGCTAATCCTTTCGGTGATCCTTGAGCTCCGTTCACGGCCAAATTGCTTCAAGGCTGGAGCAAACCCCGTGACCCGCTTGCTGCCTGTGGCAGGGCCCCCTCGAGGTATAAAAGCCAGGCAGGACTCGTCCAATCTCTCCAGGCTCCAGTTCTCTTCTCATCTGCCTAATCCTGTCTACACATCCTCACTCTCCAAAAGTCAACATGTTCTCTCGTGCTCTTGCTCTCTTGCCCTTTGCTCTCTTGGCCTCTGCTTCGTACCTCAATGCCCGCAACGACGAGATTTGCTCCACTGGTACCCAACAGTGCTGCAACCAGGTTGTCGAGGTAAGACGCGTCTCTTGGTTTGTGTAAGATCTCAATTTTCTGAATTTTTATAGGCCAACCAAGTGCAGGAGAACAAGGAGGCTCTCCTCGGCGTTTTGGGCTTATCAGCGCTCAACGACATCCTTGCTGCCAATGTCGGAGTTGCCGGTGGCTGCATCGGCAGTGTCGGTACCTGCAAGCAAAGCGTTGTGTGCTGCAACAACGACAACACTGTAGGTGTCATTTTATCCACACTTGGTTATTTGGATCTAATATCCCAATTAGGTTGCTCTCATTAACGCCCAATGCAACAACTTCAACATCTTGTGAGCGTGGGGGACGGGTACTTTTAGATAGTGTCGCCGCTCGTTCTGGTCCTCATCCTTTCATACTCGCTTAAAGGGCGATCGTTTAATTCATCAGTGGTTTTGGTTGGTTTTCAAATCTTGTGTGGTGTGCAGTGTGATCCTCCGACATCGGTTGTGCTCTCTGCATCGAGTCAAGATCTTTGGCCAAATGCGCGAATATGGCGGTTCAACAGGTCTGTATTGAGGAAATTTGTAGGTAGTTCCGGGCGCAACACTCGTTTGATCGATACCCCGCCGTTGAGCTTGAGGGAGTTCTCAAAGGCGATCGCAAGTTCTCATTGCCAGTTCTCATCGTTGTCCGCTGAGCCGAAACGAAGCCTAGAATGCGTCGTTGCTTGTTCGCGTTTGATTGTCCCCATCGGAGGTCCCGCGCCGTGTTCATGCTTCGTGAATTGCTCACCGTAATGCCCACCGCTTTTATTCACACCATTCTGGACCGTCCATGCAACCGATTGGGGTCTGTCTCTCTTTCTGCTTTATTCAGATGGGACGTGCATGATTCAATGCCCAAGCAAGAAATACATACAGTCCAACGCAAGGACGCGGTCTAGCTCCCTTCCGTATTCTCTACTTGAAATCAACGACGACCGCGAGCACGTCCCTGTCCACAGGCTGGCCCGCCAAGTTATTCTCCAACACATCCCATTTCGTAAACGAAATCCGACTGCGCATCCCGTCAAAGGTGTATTCGTAGTACCGGGTCGGCTCGAGCTCAGCCCAAGGTGGGCACGGTTCACCAACATCTGGGATGCAACCTTCCCCCGTGGCGTCCACCGTGAATTTATGGATCACATCCGTGTAGATGGGCCTGCCGCCGTCGCTTGGTAGAGTGAGGTGGCTGACCATGCAGAGCCCGCGCATGAATCCGTCGTGCGACGCATCGACGAGGTTGCCGCGCCATACACCCCGCACGGAGAAAATGTCGTGCGCGACAACGGTGATGGGCAGGACGGGGGCGGCGCTGCGGACGATGGTGTTCCAGCTGCGGTTGAGCATACCGTCATTCCCCTCGACGTGCTCCAGCTCGGGCTCTTCTCTGGCTACTGTGGAGGGGGAGAGGGGCGGTGGTGCGGGGAGGACGTAGTCGGTGCATTCGAGGAGGACGCGCGAGTCGGGCGTCGGCTCAAATGGTGCGTAAGTGTGCATGAACCGGAGCGTAGTCGCTCCTGTGACTGGATCGACAGTCGAGTCGCGCATCGGGACGAGCCAGACAGAGCGTGGGCCGCCGCGCGTGAGGAGCTCGTGGGTCAAGCGGAGCTTGCGCAGAACGTGGCGAGAAACGGTCTGTCCCTGAGGAGTACTGGGATCGGGATCCGAATCTATGTCTGGGAAGGTAAACGTCTGCATTAGCTCGACTTCCCCGAGATTGCCGTGAATGAGGTAGGAGCGGGAGAGCACGAAGACGTGGGTCTCTGTATAATAGACTTCGACAAGATGTGGCAACCACGCTCCTCTATAGTTCAGGAGTAGATTCTAGCGAGAACAGCGGTGTCAGAGTCTACTAGTCGACGTATTACAACACGGGAAATGGCGTATACCTGTCGCGTTCGGAAACGGGGAAACTTGTAGAATTGTCGACGTTGTGGATCAAAGATCAATGTGTTTCTGGGCTTGCTGGATGCGTCAAAATTGAGGTATGCGTATGGGCCAAACCCGCTGCGAATCTGCATACGTGCTGTATAAGACTCTCTCGGTAAGGACCTTGTGGGGACATCAAACGTGTCTGGACCAGACATATATCCCGTATCGTCATTGATCACAAACTCGAGCAGCTTCCTGCGCCAAGTTCGTGTGCATTAGCGGGATGGTAATTGGCATTTCAACGCGGAATACATACACTGAATCGTCCAGACGCCACCGGTGGAGATGAATAACGAGGTAGAGGAGATGTGCGTGTGGCGTTTTCAACGACGTGACCGCCCATCCAAAAAACAACCCCTGATCCCATAACACCTGTTCCGAGCCCGTTTCGGTATCTCGCGATCGAAGCTGTCTCATGTCCTTGGTCACGAGTAGCCATCTTCCAGCGACCCATCGAAACCGATCCTTTTCTATCGTTCTTGGGCCGATGTAGGTCTTGCTCGAGATTAGCGTGAGTGGTTCCGTGGTCCATATCCGTGCGAGGCGTGCCGAATAGACGAGCGCACGTTGGAGAAAGTGAACAGATTGCCAGGTAAAAGGACCAGGTGGGAGAGGGAGACGCGTGCTGGAATAGATGGTTCGCCAAACGACGGGATCTCGGACGATCGCCTGAAAGGCCTTGGACACCTAAACAGATCCATCGTTGTATGAGATTTTGGGATGAGTAGACGATAGAAAGAAGGAGAGATCGGACCATACCGCTTGTAGGCGGATCAAGTCTTGAGGGTCCACAAAGCGGAAGATGTGGTAGATGATCTCTGCTGGGAGGGTGATACAACTCTCGGATGCGATACCAGTTAGTTGGAGACTGTGGGGGTTATCGTTCTCCATACAGAACTTCTGGTGCGACAGACGATGGTAAAGCGGCGCAAGTGGTCATGAGGAGTTGTTTACCACAAATAGTAATCCCAGGTCATTCAGAATAAAACTAGGTTTCGCATTCAACAATGAGCGTGTGTGGAGGTGGTCGTATGCGCAGCACAAAGAAGTCGAAGAGGTAATGTAGCAACCATCAAGGTTGTCCAAAACTCTTGACGAATTTCCCCCACAAGCCCTTCTACCCAAGTGACCAAGTCTCATCGCCAACCCTGATAGATAAAAGTACAGCAAGTTAAAAAAAAGGTGTCCGTCGTGAGACAAAAGAGCTGAGAGTTGTTTGAACGAAAGTGATTAAGCACCCTGATAAATGGGTTGTGGCTACAAAGGTGGAGATGCATGTCGCTACATTTGCCAGTAAGAGTGATGATGATGATGTATGATTTGACGAGAACCAATGTGGGGAACGACAATGACGCTTGTGAAACTGTTGGGCAACATTGGCTATTTATGAAATATGAACATTCGAGAACGCGTACGATGTGTTGTTTCATGCAATGACACATGAGCAGGCAGCATATGATTCGGCATATTTGGCCGGTATTTGGAACACATTTGCGACCGACTTGGTAGATGGATTGGACGGGGAGATGGAGACAGTGGAGAGGGTGTCCATTATCGAAAGGTCGTCTGCAGAGACGACTGGTGTATTCGCGGTTGGTGGTGGGTCACAGGCTGATCCCTGTATATATACCCGTGCATTGGCCTTGGCGGATGCAAGAAAGACAATTAGGAGGGAACGTTGCTGCGTTCTTGGTTGCAAAGTGCGGACATACCGGCGGGCGGAACTCGTCGTCTGGTTTGCTCATTGTGTCAGTGCTTTTTGAGGAAATGCCGTCTTCTTGCCGTGTCGACCACGAGCCACGGCATCATGGGTACCTTTGGATCATGCGTCTCCATTCGCAAAAACAAAAGTGGCAAGCCGCATCGGATTCAGATGTACCGGACGAACAAAGCCTGGAAGTATTTGTGTTCCATTGGATGCAATGCTGCTCCAGGAAATCGACCCAGTCTGTGCGATATGCGGATACAAAACACATGACGGATGAAACGAGGCTAGAAATCTGTTGGGAAACGGTCAACAGAACACGTCACCCGGGGACCATCTCGATCTCTTTTTGTCTGGGTTGCTCACTTTGAGAGGCCGTTCTAATTGTCTCGGGTGCAAGTCGGACCAAGCACAGCCACCGGTTGTCTCGGACAACCACTACACTTGCCATTTTCGGATCATCTTGGGCACACAACAAACGCTCGGACTCATCCTGAGGACGGTGTAGCACAATTAACATTGATTCAAGTGTTCGTATTAACCATCTACCAAGTTCCGCAGCCACCGCATCCTCCCGACGGCCCATGCACAGCTCCGATTTGGCAAATTGTGACTCAATGAGCAAAATGGGGAGACAATAGACGAACTCGATCAACGTAGCAGGTGCCCTGAATTTTGCTAGGGATTGAGGGAGCTCAACCAGATATACAGCCAGGGGGGAATACAGGGATGCATCCGCATAGCGGAGGCTTGGTTAGACTCCGTTACCTGCGGCTGAGTGGATTTTCCACTGGAATGAGATCTCATGCATGCATCCGTGTCTAATATTCCTTCGGCAGTGACTGTCCTTGAAGAATGGAATGAGGCTCATTCCATTTTGCCATTTACACGTGCGGATGACTATTGCAAGATGCGATGCCCGTATAACCCTCACGGAGATGGAGGCACAATAATTTGTTTTCCCAGTCGCATCGCCGTCTCTGTGTGGCGCTATTTTAGTCAGGTATCCCACTGTCACCTCGAACATGGTTGATCCATTACTATTGTTCGCTCAATAGGGTCATAATGATCATTTCCATGCACCTGCATTCATATGGTGACTGCGTTCCCATATACGCTCGATGGTGTTCGAGCTCACCGCATGGCATTGCATCTTACCCTCGTTGCTATTGTTCACCAGAACATGACCAGAGTTCACGATATTCTTGCAATTCTTGACCTCTTCTGACGTGATTAGTATCCGGCTAAACTCGGAGCTCTCGCTCCTAGTGACTTGCTGATTCTGGTGAGTGCGGGTCCCAACGCATCTGACAATAGTTCGAGTCCGCCCGGTTGTCTTCACAATGCCGTGTTCAAATATGGCCTTCATGTTCCGAGATACGATCGTGATACGAAAGGCCGGCCATCCTCTGTGGCTTGAAACCGGTCCCCACCCTCTCACTGCTATTGTTTGCATCATTACACAGAATCCGGGTGAAACATTATCAACGATAAAAGCATGCACCTTTTGTTCGCTCGTCTTACGAATGGGGATCCGCGGAGATTTGAGTGATTAAAAGATGATATCGACTATGACCGTGGAATATGGCCCGTTCGTCTGCAAAGTCCGAGCTGACTCTATTTGAGAATTACTGAGTGGGGCCATTGGACTCACCTGCCTGATTCGACGTTGTTATCCCAGGGGCGCCGCGAAGACTCCCGGTCAGTCGGATCTTCCTTCCCACTGTCTTGCACAATCAAGTGCTCCCACGATGCTAAGAACTGTATCCACGACATAGTAATCAAGTATAAACGTACATGGGATGGAGATGGTAATCTTGTGAAAAGTACATGGTGGTGCCTCGGAAAGCTATCAGTGACAACAATGGTACAAAAACATCGGAAAATACAACTGCAAACTCGCTAGCTATGAGACGAATCGTGAATTGTGATTTTCTGCCTGCTACCGCATGGTATCGTCAAACTGTCTGTCCAAAGTATCCCCAAGAGTGCGATTAGTAGCGTTCGGGTATATCACTCTACTCTGTTCTCCTTCGTGGGATGAGACTACGGCGGGTTGTTCCATGGAGTAGAGAAGTCCTCCGTGCGACCAGCCAGCTTCTACATACTTGGGTGGCCTGTCGAGGCTGTCATACGCAGGGAGAGCATCCTTTGCATCCCGGTCCTGTCCAACAGCTCCTAGTCGCCGGCCAAATGCGTCGGTATCGGCAGAACATACCCTGCGATCTGAGCGGTATGCAGCTGGAAGAGGCGTTAATTGTGCGCTGTGATATCCTGAGATGTTATTGGGGTTATTCGGGGACTGTGAGCGAGAACCGCTGCCTATGCGAAAGAAATCGTAAACCGTCTGGTTGCGCCATCGCAAAACAAATATTCTGGAGACAATTGCGTGAGATCTGAACGAGTTAATGTGGTATGTAACACACCTGAGAATTACAAGAGCAACTATGATCACAGCTGCGGCGATAAAGTAACCATGCTGTAGGACAGACTGATCGGGTCAATGCTTCCGGTCAATTCCAAGTAATGTAGCGGCTCACCTGAGAGTCTTGGGAATTCGAATCTGCCCTTGGCAGAACACTGCGTATGGTGGGCATGGTGAATGGTTGGGGCTGCGGAAGCACTGCGGTGCCAGACCAGCCAAAGTTGGGCAACTTTGACTTTGACGAATTACATCATCCGGGATTACACTGCCACACGACGCCACCAAACACAAACAAGGATAAACAACAGATGAAGCGTATTGCTGATTGGCTGTTTAATGTTGGTTATGGACGATGACCTCCTCGTCGCCGTTGCCGACAGCGAGCAGGGTCAGTCCCGGAACACCGTCCATGGCTGGCTCGAGGCTCTTTGCAAAGTCTTCAACAGCGTCAAGTATCTTATCTCCAACCATCCCGGGTCAGATCACTTCAGGGGACCCTGTCCGGGCGTCGGTTGCGCATCTCCTAGTCCGCGCCTATACCCTTCCTTGTTCCACAGCTGCACAAGCCTTCTCTCAGCTTGTACAGCCTACTGCGCGATTCCAGCTGGCTCTTGACGCGTTATTACCTCTGCTCAATTCTTCTGTCGAAGTTAGTACACTTTGTTCACACCGAGATTCATCGCATATTCACTACGTCACCCGCTTCATCACTTCAGCTCGCCCAACGTATTCTCGTCTCGTTCATCTTGTATTCAATGTACGCCCCTTACCCGATTACGCTCAACCCATTCAAGTCTGCTCTCTATGCTACCTTTTTAAAAGAGAGAGGTTTTGCCATCAAGGTTTCTGCAGAGGGTGGTTTCAGTGACAATGAACAACTAGTATGGGTCCTCTGGAAAATTCTTAAAGGAGACGGCAATGATGTGCATCTCCTCTTGCTCTTGTCACTCGTTTTGCTTAATATTCCTGTAGATTGGTCCATATTCTCCTAGCACGCTGACCAGATCCCCCCTTTTGCCTGAGCTAAGATCCTCGAATCTGTTTTTGGATGAGGAGAATTTCGCGGAGACAAGTACGCTTGAGCCGTAAGGAGAAATCTTGGCTATTTCGGTGGCAGTCTCTTATATTACGCTTACAGAGGTATCGCCCCTATCATTTCTGAAAGCGGCGCCGCTCCTATTCCGACTCCCAAACTTGAAACGCCGTCTCCTGCGCCTGTCGATGATACAAAAGTGACGCCCGAGGAAGATGAAAAGAGGGAACGAATCGCGCTTGCTATGAAGCTGCTCCTCGCAGCTCGTGACCGAGTACTCACACTTACAGAACAACGGGTGTGTGGTTTTCCAGGCTCTATCGCCCACCATGCTTACCGCATACAGATGCTCGCCCCAGTGATACCCGACCTTACATCGCCTTCTATGATAACGTCAATGGACCTCCCATCCATTGTTGCCAATAATCCTAATCTAGCTTACCAGCTATTTTTGGCCCTCTTAACTGCTGCTAATGTCCAGTCACAAGGACTTTATCCCTATCTAGATGCTCTGACGAGGCTTCCCCCAACATTGCCTTCTTTTGATCTTCTCGTCCGATTACTCCAGGATACGTCCATCGTCATTGATCCCGCAACTGGTGGAAAGACTACCATTGCTGACGTCGTCCGTGTTGAGGTCCTCGGAAGATTCATCCACGAAAGCATGAAATGGTTGGACAACGCCGAGAGAGAGGAGCAGGATGGATTTATCAGCGATGACCGCGTTGCAAAAGGTGTTCAAAACGTGCGTCGTCATCATGTCCTCGGGTAATGTATGTACACTCACGGGACTACATGTCTAGCTTTGCCGCTTCTATGCTTCCCTATTACGGCTCTCGATCTTAGACGTTTGTCTGGACGCAGATACGGCTGAGATGGCGCATTTCACGTTGCGTCACTCACGATTCGAGGAAGCAAACACCCTTTACCGACTTTTGGCTGCTGGGCGTTTCTGAGGGGCATTTACCCCCCTGGGTTGCGCATCCCAATGTTCGCGTTCGTTCGCGGTCACAGGTCACTATTCATGATCATCATGCACTCGGCTTTGTTTTCTATATGGCTTTTCCGTGGTATTTCTTGACTTATGAAGAAACTCATGATCGATATGCACGTCTTTTTCTCCTTCGCGCCCATACAACACACACACTTTCCACGCAATCATCGTTCATTCCCAGGCTTTTTTCCTGTCTGGCTTATCATCCTCATACTGATCACAGTTTGTGGCTCACTCATGATTCGATTCATGACCATGTCTCATATCACGTTTCACTATGTCTCATTCTAATTCATGTCGCGTTCCATTTCTCCGTGATGATGTATCTATGCGAGGCGAATCGTCGGCTGTACTGTGAAAATACGTAAACACCCTCACCAACTCATGCCTGCCTTGCGGTAAGACGACTCCCATTCAACCGCGATGACTTCCCGTATCGACGATGGTGTATACAAAATCATCCCTCCCCGTTACCTGTTGACTTGCTCGATCGTTACGAGTTTGGGCCGATTACCAGCGTAAACATTGTTGACAAGGCAAACCAGGATGTACTGTACCAATCGCAGTTCCAGATGGACTCACTGACTTGCACGCTAGTGGAGGCTTACAAACGTTCTTGGGGAAAACGGCACAGAGTTCATCCTGGAGAACATGGCCGCCCCTGGCTCCTACGCAAGCGTGTACGCTCAAGCACCCGTAAGTGTACACATGAAGCGCATGCGCATGGACAAGACCAACTCTCTTTGGACGTAGGGCGCCCCACTCGCTGGTTCTCCGCTTGGCAACCCGACCGTCTGGACCCTCCGTCGTGCCGGTCGCAGCACCCACACGTTCGTCTTCACACCGCCCTGACCCGCCTCTTTTTTTATTTATTTATTTATCATCATTGTCAAGCATCCAGACCGTGGACGGTGACTACCGTTGGACCTTGTCGCGTGTGTCGCTTTTTCTCGCCGGTATGTATGCTTCTTGTCTTGTTGCGCGCGCGTGGATCACGATCACCCGCGGACCTATACCCAGATTGTGCTCGAGCCTGCGAAGAAGGGCGATGTGACCATGCCAGTGCCAACGCATTGGAGGTTTCAACGACGCGGCGAATGAGGGGAGTGCTGTTTGCGTCCATGCACCGTCTGTCCGTTGTTGAAACGCTTGTTTTATGTATATCCGTCGAGGTATGGATGAGGGTGTGCGAGACGTGCGCTTCATCGCACCCACCTCTGAGACTTGGATCGGTTTTAACAGAATCACAGGACACTCTGAGGTTCGTCATCGACTTGAACGCCAACCCGCATGGACTCGACAAAAGGTCTAAACTGGGTCTTTGAGACACAAGTCTGCCTAGGCAAAAACGTTGACCAACGCAGAGTAATAAGGAACCAAAGAACATCGATCACCATACGAGACGCACAACGCCAATGTCAACGATACACGCATACTCTGAGTAGCTAGGGATATCTTGTTTCCTCGTTACTTTCATTGCGCTCTCCTTCTACCGAGAAAAAAAAAGAGAACCATGAAACGGAAATCGTCATTACAACACACCGTAGACACTTTGCTCGACAAGTACACCAAAGAGAGTCGTCGAGTACGCGCGGAAAGCCAGAGCAGCATGCGCCATGTACATCGTTCGTGTGAAGGGGTAAGATAGAGGGTTGAGAGGGAGAGCTGGGAATTCGGTGCGAGGGTGAACGGGGTAAAACAGAGACCCATACGCGAGGTAACATGGAGGACCAAAGGGCAGCGAGTGTGCGGATGAAAGCGCAAGGGTCCACAAAGTGCTACCCCACACATCGTCCAGCAGACCGAGGGGAGCAAAGGAAAAAAAAAAAAAAAAGGGAATCGAGTACATAGATATATGCAAGAAAAGGAAGGTGGGATGGAAAAATAGCACGAGCCACACCCGGAGCGACCGGCACGCATCGTTCATGATGCCGCCGCCTGTTGTTTCTTCTTGAAGCGCAACAACGGAGCCAAGCCAGACGCTCCACACGCCTTTTGCAAAAACTCGTGCTAGAGAAGTGCCCATGTGGGTCAGAGGAAAAGTGCAGGGAACACGCGGTGAAATGACAGACCTGCAACAACTCGCTCGAGTTGGCTCGACTTCGGACATCAACGCAGAGACACACGCTCAAGAAGCTCTTGAGCTCCTTGCTCAACGCTTCCGGCTTCTTCAGCGTCGGCGTGCCATTGGTTGCGATCAGGTACAATGCCTTGAGTGGCTCTTCGTCCAAATACGGTGGTTCGTTCTCGATCATTTCAATTGCCATGATACCAAGTGACCATATGTCGACTTTGGCACCGTATTCCTTTTGCTTGACAACCTCGGGTGCCATCCAGTAGGGCGTACCAACCATCGTCGCTCGCTTCGACTTTTGATCAGTGAGTTTGGCGCAGAAACCAAAGTCGGCTAAGAGGCTATCAGCGGGGCAAAGAAAAGGGCCAAAAGATGCTTACTGATCTTGACACGACCATCAGCGTCCAATAGAACGTTGTCAGACTTGATGTCACGGTGGATGATAGACTGGCTATGCAGGTGGCATAACCCTTTGCACGTCTAGAAATGGCAATAAGACCAAAGCGACCTTGAGACGACCGAGAATGCTCACTTCCGAACATATACTTGAGATCTGGTCTTCCTCTAACGTATTATTTTCTATAATGTCAGTAAGAGCGCCTCCTTCCATGTACTCCATGACCACCCAAAGCTCGTTGTTTTTGACAAGGTACGAGTCCAAGAAATTGACAATGTTGGGATGTTGAGACTCTTTCATGACAAGGATCTCGTTTACGATCAGTTCTTTTCTCGGTTGATGCGATAGATCCATCTCCTTGATAGCCACTTTCTTGCCCGTAGCCAACGTCTTTGCAACATAGACGTGCCCAGATGCACTGTATCACGTAAAATGAAGACGTAGAAAATGGGAATAGATCGCATACCCACCCTTGGCCAACCTTCCTGATCTTGCTGTACAACGTCTTCGGATCCTCCTCTGATACAACCGAGCGAAGTTTCTCCATGATCTGACTCTCCGTCATGGTGCTGATCCGCTTCTCCTTCTCCTTTGGCTTCTCGAGCTTCTTCGCCGCCTCAGCAACCCCTGAATCTTCGCCCTCGGGTGCGGTGACGGTGACATCAGGAGGATGCGCGTCCTTCTTCTTCGCTGGCTGTAATGGCTTCACCAGTGGAGGTCCAACAGCAGCAGCAGCAGCCCCAGAAGCACCCTGTGTCACCGGCGCCGATTTGGACGGGGCAGGACGGTCTGCTACTTGTTGCTTCTCCCGCTCCCGCTCCCTCTCCCGCTCCCTCTCCCTCTCCCTCTCCCGGTCTCGTTCGCGTTCCCTTTCTTTTTCGCGTTCGCGTTCCTCTCTCCGCCGTTGCTCGCGCTCCTTGTCCCGGAGCGCATCTGTAGAAGGCCGTCTGTCCAAAGGAGGTTTCATCGTACCCTCGGGCACCGCACGCGGCTGCACCCTCGCCCGTAAATCGGCGGTCGACGGCGTATGGTCAGAAACCGGTGGTTTCGGAGCAGCAGGCGCGGGCCGCGTTGCTGTCAAGAGCGGACGAGGCGGTGCTGGCCGACTCGGCTGGAGTGATGCAGGTGTCGACAGCATACCCGATATCTGCGAACGCCCGCTCGGGCCCTGTCCTGCGGAGGAGATGGCGTGTGTGTGCTGGGTGTGTGAGCTGCTGACCAGCTCCGCGGCGCGGGCAGCGGCGAGCGCGGTGGCCGAGAGGCCGTTTTGGGACGTGACTGAACTCTCGGTGGGTGAGCTCTCTTGACGTTTGGGTCCTGGGGGTCGGGCATCTAGCGGAGAGGGTATTTTTCCGAGGGATGTTCCACCGAGACCTGTCCCTGCGTTGAAGCGTGGAGGAGGGGTTCCGTCGACTGAAAAGGGCGCAAGCGACGAACTACCAGAGGGGCCGGAGACAGACCGTGCGATGGGAGGCATTCCCATCCCGATTTCTTCGAGCTCACGTTTCTGGTGGTCCGTGTAGAATTCGAGGACGTCGAGCACAGCCTGTGGGTCCTTTGCGTAGTCCTCCCGGGTGATGGCTGATTTCGTGAGCAGTTTGCTCCATTGTTCGGGCATACCCTGAACGCCAGAATGTAATCATGTGTCAAGTTCAAGAACGGACAACGGACGTACGGTGAAGGCGCCAGAGATGGGGTCGAAACCGACGTGCACCTTGTGCACGAAATTCGTTGGGTTGCTTACGCCCATCAACGGACTCCGGGAGTAAATATCATCCTGCCAACTATAGAGCTCCTCGTCGTTTTTGAGAGCGATGTGGTACCGCTTGTCTTTGGTCTCGAGCAGCAGACAGTAAGGCTTCAGATCTACACGTTCGATATTGGTTATATCCTGCAACATGATCGCGCTCTGGACTGGAGAAGACTATTACAACATGGCATGAGCAAATAGGCGATATGGACGATCGCGGGCTACATACCTCGGTCTTATGTATGGTTAGCGTATCCCCCTTCAAAACAAGCCATTTCCTCAGGAACATAAAACTGGCAAAACCCTCTTCCTTCCAGCTGACCATGCCATTCCGAACTACTTGAGCGTTCATGGAAGCGTCTGAATACCGAATTGGAGATCCGCCTATGCCAGTGTAGTCTGAAGCGTAGGATGAGCCAGATGAGAAAGATGGGTTGTAGCCCGGGGTTTGGAGAGCGTTATTGTACTGTGATGAAGACGAATCCGTCGCTCGCCGCAATGGTGCCTGTGGAGCAGGTCTGGAAGGGGTCAAATTCGCGGCGGTCACGTTGAAGGCCATTGTCCATTCAGAAAATTAAACCACGAGTTTGAAGGCGTGTAGCGGGGTCGTTGCCAGGCGGGTGAAACTGAACAACGACTGGCCTGAGATATGGCGTTCGTTCTGGTGGGTCGGCAGACGCCCAGATTGAGACGAGATTAGAAACGATGGACGACGTTGAGGACAAGCCGTGGCTGAGCTCGGGTGTACCCGCCCACAAAATATCCACGGTAAGTAACACATGTACGCTACTAGATCTTTTCTTTCCAAAGCCTTGTCGGTGCTGGGTGTGGGGTGATCCGAATCTCGTATTCTGGCTCAAGTCTCAGCGGTTCTTTGTTGCTCTACCAAATGCGAAAAGGTGAGTTGCACATCAAATAAAGGTCAGAAGAGACACTTGCTTGTACGTGAATCGCTTCTTTGTGTGCGCAAATTCTCCGAGTTTGTGGCCTATCATGTCTTGTGTGACCGTTACCGGGACATAGTCTTTGCCGTTATGGACTAAAAACCGGACGCTGTACGCTCTGAGCAAACGGAATCGCACAAAACGAGTCGACCTACCCAACGAAATTTGGCAAGATGGTGCAAGCCCGTGCGTTCGTGCGTATGGGGACATTGTCCTCCAATGCTTGTTTCAAGTTTGAGAACGCAACAAAGTAAGGACCTGTAAACCATCTAGTAGAACTCGACTTTCAAACCACATTGCACGAGAGCTCAAACGGACCTTTCCAAGCTGACCTGCCTGACCGCAGGATGAGTGAAGGTTGCATTACTTGACTAGACAACAACTTGACGACATAATATAACTTGTACAAATAGACATAAATACACGCCTCAAAATCATGATTTAGAAATGTCATCTAGTAGATCGTCCTCAGGTTCATATAATGCAATCCATGAGGAAGTTGTACCTACAAATCCATGACAGATGTGGTGCCTTCCGAGTCAGATCTGGATTCCCCTCAACGAGTTTCCTTTGCAGCACACGTCCCGTCAGAGCGTGCCGCAGGTGTAATCAAGGATGCAGTGGACGATGAGTGGGATGCCCCCCATTTGTACCACTTTCGCTGCTTTCTTTCTACTTGGGGAAGTGGTGGCGTTGCTAGACCTCCAAAGCCATATTGGGATTGCAGCGCGCCAAAGGCCGCAGCATAGTCTTTCGGTGGGGAAGTGTACATGGTAGTGTGGGCGGGAGGGGAACTGCCGACCATGGAATACTATCTTAACAAATGGGTCGGGAAGAGTAGTGCAAGGCAGATGGCGATTGGCCGCGTTTCTCTTCGAGGGCGTTCGACAGCGGTTGTGTGATATGAAAAGGCACGGTTGGGTTCAATTTATACATGGCGCAAGTGGTGCCGTCGGTATTGCTGAGGTTCACTTCAGGCTTGCTGTGAACTTTGTCGAGTCAGCATGACTTGTCGCATGTACATCGCTATTTGTTGCACTGCAATATATATAATTAGTCTGTCCACCAAAGACTAGCTCTGGGGAACAACTTGGGCGGGAACGGAAATGAGTCAGAATGCGATTGGATTGGCTGTGTGGTATCATTCACTGTAGCGCGTGAACATGAATGATTGGGCGAGCTCCGTAATGCCACCGGTCTTACGCACCGCCTCAATTGCCAAGAAAGCCGACGGTCGAAGGTATACAGTGACGAACCACCGGGCTCCAGCTCAACGGACACTCGTGTCAGCCTTGAAAACTCGCATAAAATCGTTGCATGCGTGACAGACATTGGCGGAAGGGATACAGTGTTGTAGCGTCCACTCAGACGTGGCTTCCAAGGGCAATCGAACAGCCCCGCTGTCCGAGACGATACACTCAGTGTGACCCTCTACACAAATGCCCGCATGCGTACCTCAGTTCACCCACCGCCATCTCATGATCCAATCTGCACTGGCTACATTTCGGGCGAGGCCCTTTCCATCGCCTCCCACTCGTCCACATACTTGGCGTGCTTCAATGAGGCGACACGGATGTCCCGGAAGTCCTCGCTTTCAAGGTATTCCGCACATTTGGTATGACCACAAACTCTGCGAGGAGCATGCGCACGCGCAGCCTGGGACCTTGCACAGGATTCGTCGAGGGGGCCGCATGGACGCTTCAGCGCACCCAAAATCGGAACGCGTCGTGTGTCAGTAGCCAAGGATACTCGATCACGAGGAAAGTTGCCCAGAATAGTGGTTCACGATATCGGGATGCGTGAGGTTCGAAGCCAGCCTAATGAGGTTGGTTATACGGAAGGACCCAAAGAGCAAGGTTCTCCAGCCAGGGCCAGACTCGGTTCAATGATCAGAGGATAGAGGACGAATGCAGACTCAGAGTGTCCTGTCGTTATATTTCGCGAACCAGGCTGGACGATGTTTTGGGTGGCATGTTCTGGCTCACGCAAGATGATCATTTTATTGTCAACACAAAACGAAGCAACTCACCAGGTCAGAACTTTGGTGTGGGGTTCGAGCTGTTGACGGAAGACAGGCAGCACACACTGTTCCGGATGAATGATGGGTCTGCACATCGGACTGACAATCATTACCGAATATTTGGAGACCATCCTGTTGGGGAAAATGAATATTGCGCGGGCGATGAGGCAGTGATTCGGTTAAAGTTGTCGCCAACAGGTTGTTTGGTGGCTGTGATTCTCACCACCCTCTCTAAAGCTATTAGGCAACGGCCGCTGAAGGTGATACGATAAATCCGACAAACCTTTCTGGCGAAGAGCTGTACGATTGATGCACGACGGTTGCCAGTTCCTGAAGACTTTCTGACGTGAGGCAGTTGCTCATCCCATTGACCGAAACTTTCTACTTCAGTTGTCTGATAGGGCCTCTTCGTAGGAGTCGCTATTTCCATCTTTCTGTGCTGTTTCACGTCCCATCACGAGCTTTTCGTTGCTCATGATAATTATCAAAGGAATCCTACGAGGTCAAACAAATCGATGCCATCCTCAAGTACTATGTAGCTGATACGGCGCACGCACTCTCCTGCAGACTGAAACAGGGACAACCCTTACCGAGTCCTCACCATATTCGTCCGTGACTTCTTGCCATCTGAAACTCTTTGGTAGATGCCTACCAGGTCGACGTCGCCTAATTGACCGATTGAATCAGGATACAGTATCTTTCCGACATGCTCCATCATATGCGAAAGTATAAAGGGAACCATGTAATCCTCAAACGCTTCAACCGACCAGTAGAACGATTATGGTACCCTCCGAAACCTTCCTTTCCTTGTTATTTGCCACCTTGGCTGTTGTACAGGCGAGTCCTCCAATCCATCGCAATGGAGGCAAGGGCACCCTTCAATTTACAAGGAGACTTCGCTTAGACGGCATTAATGGCCGTACACTCGTACAGAAGGACCGCGCTCGGGCCCACTCCATGATGGAGGAGATCCGTCTCAGCAAACGCAGTGATGCGTCTGTTAGCATAACCAGTAGTGCTTTTGATCTCGTCGCTCAAATTGGCGTTGGGGAACCTCCTCATTATTGTACGTCAATATACTGTGGTTGTGCATGCTAGAACTAACTGATTGTAGATACCCTCGTCATTGATACCGGAAGCTCAAACACATGGGTGGGCGCGAACAACACGAGGCCATACATCCAGACAAAGGCAAGCATAGACACCGGAAATCGTCTCGTACGTGCAGTATTTATTCATTTGGCCTGCGGCACATTAAAGGCAACCATAGGGCGTTGTGTATGGGTCTGGGAACATCACCGGGGAGGAATGGCTCGATACACTCACACTCACCCCTGACTTGGCGATTAAAAATCAGTCCATTGGCGCGGCTAGCTTTGTCAATGGAACTTTCGAGGATATCGATGGTATTATTGGCCTGGGACCTGTTGACTTGACCTCCGAAACGGTCAATAATACTGCCTTGGTCCCCACGGTCATGGACAACCTCTACTCGCAAAAGTTGATTCCGGAGGAAGTGCTTGGGATCTACTTTATCCCATCGGCCAAGGATACCAGCACTGGAGGGCTCACGTTCGGAAGCTATGATGGGAGTGTCATCACTAGCCCTGTTGAGTATGTACCGCGCATAGCAACTGGCGCTGCGTCGCTGTACTGGGGAATCACTCAGTCAGTTTCATATGGCAATCAAACTATCCTGTCGAATGCCGCTGGTCTCGTTGACTCTGGCACAACCCTCATTTACCTCGCAACAGGTAAGTGGTGTGGTCAGACAAATAGACCTCGAGCTGACCTGTTGTTCACAGTTCCCTTCCAGAAATATCAGAAACTGACAGGCGCCGTACTGGACAATTCTACTGGACTCCTCGCTATCAATCCTGCTCAGTACGCTAAACTGAAACCATTGTCGTTCAAAATTGGGGGCATGTGCTTAGATCTCACGCCGGACGCGCAAATCTGGCCTCGTTCGCTCAACTATGCCATAGGGGGAAATGCAAGCACAATTTACCTCATAGTCCAAGAGATTGGAGAAATGATGCCATTTGAACTTATTAATGGGCATGCCTTCCTGTCAGTCCTCTTCTGTTGTATCGAAATTGTTGATCCTAATGCTTGCCATTCTTTAGCCAGCGCTTCTACAGCATCTACGATACCACCTCCAACCGACTTGGCTTTGCCAGGACTGCCTACACCGAGTCGGTGATTAACTACTCCCAATAATTCGGAGTGATATTCGTTCCTTGTTTTCTTCGCGACGTATCTCGCGATCGATTGTCTAATCGTGATGATATCTGTTACTTTATGCTCGATGAGACCAAGTGGAAATATAATGTTTCAGGCAAGTGCACGCTGTAACACATGGATACCGACACGGCCTGCAAGCCTTAGAGGAGAATCATGCCACTTACTCATGAGAGTCATGACGCGCCATATGCCACCGGTTGTTCGAGCTCAGTGATCACACACACGGGTGATAGAACGCTGAGGGGAAGAAAGAAAGAGAAGCGGGAAGACGCTTATCTAATCGTGTGACAATGACTTGGGACGAGTGACGAGCTGATAATAATAAGCATAATAATAAAATCCCAACACCAGTGAACGTGGAGCTGAGTCCATCTTCATGCCTCAGCTATTGAGTCGGTGATTATTTCTTGGGGCACTAACTGCTGAAAGAAGTATACATTCCTGAACAAGGGACGTGATGTGCAGGCATCTGTTGTTGGCGCACTCATCCATAGACCATGCGCAAAGGAGAATCAGCCAGTGACCCCTACTCAGTATGCCGATTCAACGGAATACGACGCATGCCAAGATTCAACAATCAATCAAGATCAGACTCGTACGTATGTTTCCGATTATCATGATTCCAATTTCCTAGCATTTACCTAAGGTAGTCGTCTTGCGAAACCGACCAACATCACGTGCATTTGGTGACTTTGGCGTGACAACGGCAAAAATAGCATATCTATTAAGTAGCTGGATGGATCACAAAGATGTCTTAGCGAAAATTCAAAATAAGAAGAAAAGGAATTTTTGGCTAGAACGAAACATGAAGCCGTGGTTTCTGACAATTGATATGCATTATTTTGTGCAGTGATACACCCAAAAAAATGTGATTGAGGTCCGATCGAAATCCAGCCTGCCGAGAGCGGATTGCCAGAGTAGGTGTGCTACACTGGCTCGTTTCATGGGCGGTCGCAAACGCAATTACAGTGTGCTGGTTCGCTGCGCTGCCACAGCCCGGGAAGCAAAGCGGCTGAAACTCGATGAGATTAGTAGCCTGGGAGCAGCGAGAGGAAACTTACTAGATCGGAACCTCAGCCCAAAGCCGGTGTGTCCACACTATCATCTCGAAGGCGCATGCATATTGACTCGGATACCAGTCGCAGTTCGATAGTCCTGTTGTTGCACTTTTGCAAAACGAAGTGAAACTCAATCCTCTGGACAGGCCATCGGAGGTTGAGCCAACACCGCAGGAAGCATTAGACCACTGCGAGAGTCTTAAGTGGATCTTTGGCTACGATTCCGAATCAGCAGATACACCCGATTTGAATGAGCAACTCACCACCTTGTTCTTTCATGGCGTGCTGCCACACACGGAGCCAGCTCAGCCACACTGGCCATTGCTCGAATGGTATCCTGTCAACCACAAGGATCAGCCTATTATAGAGTCCTCAGAGCCACCACCACAGCATTCCATGGCTCTCGAGGAAACATTTGGTAAGAAGGATGGTCTGGTGGGCCCTGGTGAGAGTCATGCCTTTGAGATTTTGAAACAATGACTTACAGGCTACACGTCGCTCTAGAACATCATCGTGAACATTTTCATCCAAATCTGGACGATGAAACTGATGATGAGATGAATCTTGTCAGCGACTTTGAAGGTGATATGCTGGACAATCATCTTGACTCACAGGACCTGAGGAGTGCTCGGGACTACCGCTGGGAGCTACGATGCCCCCCAACTGTTGATGCTGCAAGGGATGCATTATCAGATCTTCGAAATCTTCTCAAGCCACAGCGACAGGATAAGACAGGATACCTTGATCCTGGGTTCACCCCAGTTGTTCATGAGCGTCTTCGTGCCATGAGAGACTTTCTTTTTTTCTTCACCGATGTCGAGAACAAGCTCAATCTAGTGGGGGGAAATTGGAGAAAGGCTGCACTACGTACAGCAAAGTGTCAGGATAAGGGGTCATTCTTCGTGCAGTCGCTTTGTCGTTGGACAAGACAGTACATCAATGATCGGTCATATCTCCCGCTTCGTCAGCCCAATCAAAATGTCTCACGCATAGCCAATGAGGAGCTCGCATTGGATATCCAACTCCACCTGCAGAGCCTTGGAAAATATGCCAATGCTATGGACATTGTCCGTTACCTGGAAGACCCATCAGTTCAGAGTCGACTTGGCCTACAGAAAGGGATCTCACTGAGGACCGCACAACGGTGGATGGGAAGCCTAGGGTATCGGTGGAAAACGGAAAAGAAGGGCCAGTATATTGATGGCCATGAATGTGATGATGTGGTCAGCTATCGTCAGGGCACATTCTTGCCCTCCTGGACCACCCTTGAGCCACGTATGCGGACATGGAGATTAGATGACCCTACCATAGAGGATTCCCCCCCACTCCCGACTCCATCATCATGCCATGTTGTTGTTTGGTTCCATGACAAGTCAACCTTTTATGCAAATGATCGCCACCATATTCGATGGGAACACCAGGATGAGGATGCGATTCCACAGCGCAAGGGTGAAGGGGTGTCACTAATGGTTGCTGACTTTGTCTCAGCTGACTATGGCTTCCTTCGGTCACCAGATGGGAAGGAAAAGGCCCAGGTTTTGTTTAAGACAGGGAAATCTCGTGATGGGTATTTTTCAAGTGATGAGATTCTCAAGCAAACTATGCATGCTATGGAGATTCTTGAAAAGTACTACCCAGATGAAGACCATGTGTTCATTTTTGACAACGCAACTACACACATGAAGCGTGCTGATGATGCTTTATCAGCACGTCATATGCCAAAGAACCCCTCCTCAAATTGGGGGATTGACATCCTCATGACTGATGAGAACGGAAAAACTGTTTTCACCACAGATGGGAGGCCACAAAAGACAAAGATACCAATGGCCCCTGGTCGACTGTCAAATGGTGAGCCCCAGCAATTTTATTTCCCGGAGAACCATCCACAAGTTCAAAGGTATGGCACAGATCCTTCAGGAACGAGGATTCGAAACAAAGGGGCTTAGAGCAGAATGCAAGGGCTTCAAGTGCAAGGCAGATCAGAAGGACTGTTGCTGCCGACGCATATTGTTTAATGAACCTGACTTTACACAGGTTGAGTCCCTTCTAGAGACCCAATGCCGCCAACATGGATTTCAAGTCATTTTTCTTCCGAAATTTCATTGTGAGCTGAATTTTATCGAGATGTGTTGGGGATATGCCAAGCACATATATAGACTAAATCCACCATCATCAAAAGAAGCTGATCTGGAGCAGAATGTGGTTTCTGCTCTTGCTGCTATCCCACTAATCTCCATGCAGTGGTGAGTCACTCTGTATTTCCTCAAATGCTTTCTGATTTCTATGGTATGCAGTTTTGCTGCACAATGCCGTCGCTTTATTGATGCATATAGACATGGCCTCAATGGTGCTCAAGCAGCATGGGCTGCAAAGAAGTACCGTCATTGTGTTATACCTGAATCACTTATGGCTGACATCAGGAAATTAACGCACTTGTTACCGACGCTTTTCGGCTATCTTCGCGACTTTTTGTGACTACCGGTACTATCTGGTCTTAATTTACTATTTCTCATAAGCGGTAACATAAACAAGTTCCCCAT